>JAKWJA010002499.1:36180454-36306150 GCA_027704765.1 Solanum habrochaites | reverse complement strand
CACAATGATGTGGAATGCTCATTAATTCGTGATATGACATATATAGACTAGATGATATGATTGACGTGAATAAATGAACTTATAGATTTCCTAAAAGTTTTTTTAACTTAAACCAAAAAAGGGAATAATGTACTTTATAGTGCATCAATTGGTAGTGTGTTTGCCTGATATTTGATTGATTTCTTCTAAATTATACTAAATTTAAAAATAAACAAGATTCAACAAACCATTGAAAAATGTGATAAATTTAAAAAAATATTATATTCCTATTCTCAAATTTAATTTAATGCATATTTGTTACACCCTAAGTATAAGATTTCGGTTCATCAAGAATGGTTGAAAAAAAAATATTTTAACTTTTAGATATAATGATGTTGTATAGAAGCATGTCCTAGCTGTCAACAAGTTAAAGATAGCATAAAAATGTGAAGTGGAACCTTGTATGATTATATAATGCTACTATAATTTGTCAAGTGAAAATGAAATGTCACGACCCAAAAACCGAGACAAGACTGGCACCCACATTTACCCTCCTACGTGAGCGAACCAACCCATCTAAACCTTAACATTTAAGATATATCAACAGAAATAATGCGGAAGACTTAAACTAAGTTAAATAAAAAACAATTCAATACTATTATTCTTATCCCAAAATCTGGAAGTCATCATCACAAAACATCTATATCAAATTACTTAACAGACTGTCTAAGAAACCAAAAATAACTTAAAAAGGCTAGTCCAGCCGGAAGTTCAAGGGCATAAAGACGTGAAGAAGAAGACACACAGTCCAAAGCTAGACGAATTAGCTCACCCTGGAAATTTACCAGAATGAAGTGAGACTGGCTAGCTCTACTGTTGACTTAAGTTGACGGAAACGTTGCTGCATTACACAAAAAACAAGGAGGGGAAAACATGAAAGTAGGGGGTCAGGACAACACACGTACTGAGTAGATATCAATCGGCCACTCAAAAAGGGGAACAGTATATATCGATAAATAAGTTGTAAATCAACTACAATACTCAACAGGCTAGCAATAAAAACATGAATCATCAATAACTACAACCGAGGTCACAATGAGGACTAAGCCCCCCCCAATACCATACTTATTTTGGGAATTTAAGTTCTTTAGATTGAGTATATTCATTATCTTTCAAGATTTCATTTTATTTCTTCTCTATTTCTATCCTGGTGCGGAACGTGGCACTCCGATCCTCATATGCTATCATGGTACCGGAACGTGGCACCCGATCCAGATCTATCCTGGTGTCGGCACAGGGACACTCCGATCTCATATTCTATCCTGGTACCGGAACGTGGAACCCGATCCTTCTCTTTTCATTCTATCCTGGTACCGGAAGTGGCACCGATCCACTAATTCATCAAGCCTTCTTTTACACTAAGGGCCTCATCATTCTACATCATATAATTTATCAGCCTTCGTTCATACTAGGCATCATCATTTTCTCTTATATAATAGATCAAGTAAAATTAGGGTTCTTTCAAGATGTGGGATTCAATAACTTATCCATGCTTTGTTAATCATCACAATTTTAAATCTAATCATGCAAGATACAACTTAACACATAGCAGGGGTTACAATTACTATCAAACAAATAATATTCACTATTAAAGACACTACGAAAAAAATAAACAATGTAACATAAACCACCTTAACATACCTCCAACCGAAATTAGATGATCAACAAGCTATCTTCTCCCAAACCTTGTATCTTTTCGTCTCTCTCTCTCTCTCTACTCGTTCTCCTCTCTTTTTCTTTCTGTCGTTGTTCTTTCTATTTTTTATTCAAACCCTCTTTATTTACCCCCGAATTAATATATATTAGAATGAAAGATGGCAATAAATACCACTAATAACTTCTTAAGGTCACATCTTTTGAACCCCCAAGAGTAATCTCTATTTCATTAAATGAAACCCTTAACTTATAATTAAAGCAGAGGAAAAAGGAAGGAAGTAAGCAAAAACGTACTTTAAAACGTGTAAAGAAATCCGACCAGAACTGGGATGCGTAGCCCGGTGACGGCCGTCGCGCCTGTTGCCGACGGTTTCCCCGTCCTGACTGTCCGTGTAGCCACAGAAACTCATTTTTGAGGTGATTGCCTGTGCCGGGCCGTCGCGCCTGTGACGGGCCGTCGCGCCTGCACGGTCCGTCCTGCCACTCCGTCACGCGTTCAGAGAGTCGATTTTCAGTACCCCAATTTCGATTTTCTAAGTGTTCGAGACGACACCCTCCAAGACGGCCGTCGTGCTGGGACGGTCCGTAGTGGCCTCCTTCACCTGTGCCAGTTTTTAAAGAATCAATCTGTTGCTCAAAACTGACTAAAAAGGCGTTAACAATAGATATCAAATTTACCCAAGTCGTCCCCGAACGATCACAAGAAGGAAAACAAGGGCAAAATGGAAATACCTGAATCTTGTAAACAGATGGGGTATCTTTCTCGAACATTCTGCCTCCTTCTCCCAAGTGGCTTCGTCAAAAGGGTCGATTCGTCCATTGAACTTTGATAGATGCAACTTGCTCGATCTCAACTTGCGAACTTCTCTATCTATATAGCAACTGGTCCTCTCATAAGTCAAGTTTCATCCAAAACTGAGTCCCAAACGGAAATGTATTGTAATTCCATCCCATGGTTCTTTTCAACATCGACACTTGGAATACAGGATTGTAATCCGCGAAAGCCCTGGAGGCAAGGTAACTCATAAGAACCCTCCCCTAACGCGTTAAGTACTTAAAAGGGGCCAATGTACCTTGAATAGCTGAACTCTTTTGCCAAACCGCATCACCCCTTTCATGGGTGAACCGTAAACAGACTTGTTCACCTTCCATGAACTCCAAGTCTATAACCTTCCGGTCTGCATACTCCTTTTGTTCTACTTGACGCCGCTAGAAGCTTCTCTTGAAAGATTTCACTTTTTTCCATCGAAGCCCTCAAGAGATCGGTACCCAAGGTCTAACCCTCGAAAGTGCATTCAAACCAACCAATGGGAGATATTACATCTATCCTACCATACAAGCTTCAAAGGGAGCCATTACGATTGCTTGAGTGATAGCTATTATTTTACTGTAAACTCTGCTAAAGGGTACGAAGCCTATGCCCAATGGCCACCGAATTCTATCACACATTGCAGAAGCAATCCTCCAACACGTTGAATCGTCTCTCAGAATGACCGTCGGTTTGAGATTGAATGAACCGCAGTACTAGATCCAACTAGTACCTAATTCTGCATGCAATGTTTTTCCAACTTAGAAATAAACTGCGTACCTCTATCTGAATAAGGATAGTGGAAACCCCATGAATCCGAACGATTTCTGAGATGTAGATTTTTGCTAACTTCTCTGATTGTGCGTCACCTTGACCGGAATGAAAATGGAGCAGCCTTGTCAGTCGTCCACAATTACCAAATTGAATCCAAAACTTCCCCAGTGTCTTTGGAAGACCAACCCACAAAGTCCATTGCAATTCTTCCCAATTCCATTCAGGAAGGGCATTCTTTGAAAGGTTTCCTCCGGCCTTTGGTGTTAATATTTCACTGTGAATGTTTGGACACTTGGCAATAAAGTCAACGATATTGCGCTTCATTCACTCACCAAAAGTGTTGTTTAGGTCGCGATACATCTTGTGGTGTTGCACCCCGGATGTATAAGAATACCTTGAAACTATGAGCTTCTTGCCAGAATATTGTTGATCAAATCCATCGAGCGGAGGACACAACCATTCCCTTAATCCTCAACACCCTTCCTCGTCGAATTGTTGCTTCTTAGCCTCTCCTCGAACACTTTATATCGATCGCCTTAGCTTTCTATCATCAAACTGTTTTCCCGTAATATTGTCAAGAAAGAAGATCTGACTCCACACCTAGACAACAATCATCCCTTCTCATTTATTTCCAAACCTCATCAAGTCGATTAGCAGAGTCTAACCTCAGCAATGGGAGTATAGAGCTTGCAATGAGCTAGAATTTCCCATAGACTCCAGCCGTTCTACTCAAGGCATCTGCCACAAACATTCGGCCTTCCCCGGCTGAACAAAAATAGTGACGTGTAGTCCTTCAGTAGTTCCCATTCCATCCCTTTGCCTCAAGTTCAAATCTTTATGATGTAAAGACATAATGAAGGATACGTGATCCGTGTAGACCTCACACTAACCCCAATATAAATATTCTCCAGTGACTTCAATGCCCAAAACAACCGCGGCCCATCCAAGTCAATGAGTTTGATAGTTTACGTGCTTTTTTATGCACTTTTAATTGTCTTGAGGCATAACAATCACGTTCTTCTTTGCCATTAGCACTGCCACCAACCCGAATAGGATGCATAAAATAAACAATGAAGGTTTACCCTCTACCGCAATTGTGAGGAAGGTGGCGGTAGTCAACAAAGTCTTAAGCTTCTGAAAGCTTTCCTCACATTCATCTGACCATACAATGCGAACATTCTGCTTAGTCAAGTTCGTCTCAATTGGGAAGCAGATAGAAGAGAATCCTTTGACAAAGCTGCGGTTGAGTAGTAGCTAGGAACCACAAAAACCGTATTTATGACACATTAGTAGGTCTTACCCAATTCTTCAATCTTCGATTTAGGACGGATCCACAATCACTCCGGACTTGGAAAACCACGTGCCCCAAGAAGGACACTGCATTAGCCCAACAACTCACACTAGCGAAACGTGGAATAAAGCTTTTTATCCCTCAAACGTTTCCAATACCATTCTAAAAATGCTCCTCAGGTTCCTTTCTCCCCTTGGAGTATAAAGTATATATACAATGAATACGACAACAAAGAGATCTAAATATGGCTTTAAAATTTTTTCCCGTTCATCAAAACTCAGGAAAGCAGCAGGGAGGGGGGTTCGTAAGACCAAAAAGACATCAATACAAATTCGTAATGACACATATCGGGTTCATAAAGCCAGTCTTTGGCAACATACTGTTGCTCGTATTTTCAATTGATGATAACCCGGGTATCAAGTAATTCTTAGAGAAGACAAAAGCACCGTGAACTGATCGAACAAGTCATCAATGCGGAGGACAGGATACTGTCTTTATAGTCCACCTTGTTCAACTGCCGGTTAGGTAGTCTCTTGCACATCCGAAAACTCCCTCCTTCTTCTTCACAAACAAAACCGGAGCACCCAAGGAGATGCCACTTGGTCTATGAAGCCCTTGCTCAACAACTCTTAAGTGTGAGCTTTTTAACTCTCTTAACTCCGCGGGAGCCCATTCTATACGGGTATAGAAGGGGCGTGTGCCCGGGTTAGATCGATACAGAAGTAATTATCCTATATGGTGGCCCATACCAGGAAGATCTACCAGGGAACACCTCCAAAAAACTCGCGGACTACGAAAAACGACTCAATCGAAGGTGACTTGGGGTAGTGTCATCCTTGAGTGGGCCAGAAAGCTAAACACCTTCTACTAACCATTTCTAGCACGAAGAATGCAATGATGATACGCACCGGTTGGAAGTTGTCGTCACCCTCCACACTAACGGATCTGTCACAGGGCGGGGGCCAGGCACAGTTTTAGCATTACAATCCAAGATCGCAAAATTTGGAGAAAGCAAGTCCTAACCAGACTTACATCAAAGTCACCCATTACTAAACTAACCAAATCTACATAAGGGTTGCTCCCCACAAAGTTCACCAAACAGACCTATGTACCTGTTCAAACTACCACAGACTCACCCACCGGTTAGAAAACACGAGATAGGAATGTCAGTAAGTCACCAAGCAATTTTAGACCATTAGCAAAGACGAAGATACATATGAAAACGTGGATGAGCCAGTCAAATATACAGATGCCATGCAATCACAAACCAAACGATTACCGGTGATAACAAGATTCAGAAGCCTCCGCTTCAGACTCCCAGGGAAAGCGTCGTAACCAATGGGCCCTATCGTTGTCTTGTCCATTGCCCCTACATGTTGCGTAGAGGGCTCATTTTGCCACACCTCTGCCGTTGTGATGACCACCATACCTTGACAAACCGTACAAAGAAAAGCGGCCTCTACCGCCGGCAGCTTGCCACGCTGTGCACTTCGCGCTACAGCACCAGTGGCTTGGCTCAGATGTATTTGTCTTGCTGAGTTGATGTTGGCGTAGTCTGGCTATCAGTCTAACCATCTGCGCATAGAGTGAAGATGGTTCAGATTTTTTTGTTTTTTTTTTTTTTTTTTTTTTTTTTTTTTTTTTTTTTTACCCAATTTGTATCACCTAGATCCCAATGGATCCAAGTCATAGCACGAAAGAAAGAAAGAAAGAAAGAATGGAATTTCCTAAAGTCTTCAGCCTCTCAAAGAAGAGTAAAGCGTTCCCCCTACCGTTCTTTAAGCACTCTACTAGACCTGTTCTTGGTGATGAGGACCAACGAACCTAATGCTCTGATACCAAGTTTTCACGCACCCAAAACCGATGACGCGACTGGAACCCACATGTACCCCCTAGTGAGCGAACCAACCCATCTAAACATGACAAATTTCAAAGAATATCAACAGAAAATATGCGGAAGACTTAAACTATTATACAACACAATTTCAATACTATAATGATATCCCCAAATTGGAAGGCCTCATCACAAGAACATCTATCTCAAATTACTTAACTAGGAATGTCTAAGAACCAAAATAACTAAAAGATAGTCCATGCGGAAGTTCAAGGCATCAAGATTCTTGAAGAAGAAGACCCAGTCCACTAGACGCACTTAGGCTTCACCTGAATTTCCGATGAAGTGAAGATGGCTCTAGATCTATGTTGAGTTGAAGTTGACGGACCGTTTGCTGCAGTACACAAATAACAAGGAGGAAGGAAAACATTGAAAGGAGGGGGTCGTACAAACCACACGTAGCTGAGTAAGATATTCATGGCCAAACTCAACATCGGGAACAGTATATTCGATAATAATGTAAATCAATATATAATACTCAACATGTAGCAATAACAACAATGAATCATCAATAATAACAACCGAGGTTCCACAAATGAGGACTCAAGCCCTAATACCATACTTATTTGGGAATTAAGTTCTCTAGAGGAGTATATTCATATCTTTCAAGATTTCATATCTTTCTTTCTCTATTCTATCCTGGTGCCGGAACGTGGCACTCAGGACCCTCATATTCTATAATGTACCGGAACGTGGAACCCGATCAATATTCTATCCCCCTGGTGTCGGAAGTGACACTCGTCCTCATATTTATCCGGGTACCGGAACGTGGCACCCGATCCTCTATTTCATTTCATCCTGGTTACCGGAACGTGGCACCAGATCCCTAATTCATAAGCCTTCTTTTTACAAAGGCATCTCATTTCAATTATATAATTTATCCAGCTTCTTTCATTACTAAGATCATCATTTCATTATATAAATATAGCAAGGAATTAGGGTTCTTTCAAGATTGGGATTTATTAGGATATACTCATCTGCTTTGTTAATCATTCCACATTTATAACAATTCATGAAAGATACAACTGAAGAAATAGCAGGGTTTACAATTACTATCAACCACATATATTCCTATAAGGTTCACTACGAATATCGTCGTAACATAAACCATAACCTACCTCCCACCGAAGATTAGTGATCACAACTATCTTCTCAAAACCTTCTATCTTCTCGTCTATATCTAAACCTCTCTCACCGTTATCCTCTCTTTTTCTTTCTGTCTTTGTTCTTTCCGTCTGTGTCCGTCGTTATATGACACAGAAACTCATTTTTGAGCTGGATGGCCTGTGACTGGCCGTCGCGCCTGCGAAGGTGTCCGTCTGCCACTCGTCACGACGTTCAAGAGAGTAGATTTTCAGTACCAATTTCAGATTTCAAGTGTTTCGCGAGACACCCTCCACGACGGTCCGTCGTGCTGTGACGGTCCGTCGTGGCTCCTTCACCGTGCCAGTTTTCCAGAATCAATCGTGCATCAGTACGACTAAACAGGTCGTTACAGAACCTGAAAGCTCTAGGGTTAGATTTTATGAAAATAATACTTGATCATTTTAAGAGATTATACTTGAAATTTTCACGATAATAGAAATGATTTGAGACTATTATTAATCAAAATACAGAACCTACTGAGATATTCTCAAATGGTGGAGAGATCAGCGCCAAAGGATTTCCAAAACCTAGTTACCGATCGGTTCACAATTATATAGCAATGCAAGCATGTCGGTTATTCGTTTTGAGGGCGTTTTATGCAACAAGGTTTCAAATTGGAGAACATGGCATTCCTGCAGCCGACAGCTAGCTTGGAGAATCGGTATTATTTCGAGATGGATAATGGCGAGAGAAGAACATTTGGTCGTGACATCACTACCGACCAAATGTAAAAGAGGGACGTTGATGAGTAATGCAATATTATAGTGACGACGGGATTGATGAATCAATGGAAGATCCTTTCTATTCAACCTGATTCCCGACAAGTTACTAAAGAATGTGGACATGATTGAAGAAGGATTTATATGGTGGCACCAACTATAGTAAAAGTATGATAATTGAGATTTATTCAAACTATATTTTGGTAAAGTAATTGATAAAACTAAATATAAATATAAATATAGGGTATCCGCCTTAATTTGTTTTTGAATATTGTGTATTAAAGTTAATTTTAATTATAGATCAATTGTTAATTTTTTTATACTTAAGTTAAAGTAAAAAATTTCAAACTTTAAGAGTTTGAAATTTACATTTTATAACTTTTAAAATTTGAATTTAAACTTTCAAACTTAAAGTTTTGAATTTAAGTTTAGAAAATTTAAAATTTTGAAACTTTAAAATTTTGAAATTTTAAATTAAAACATTAAGTTTGATTTAAATTTACAAATTTAAGAGTGAAAATTTAAATTTTATAACTTTAAGTTGTGAAATTAAAATTTTAATGGCATAATTATATAATTAAAAATTATTATTCAATTAAAAAATTAATTTTTTAATTACCGGGTCGTCCCGGTTACCGGTCTAGTCCGGTCCGGTCCGGTATACTACCGGTTCTCTTCCGGATCGGGACGGAACAATACTATTTTTACCGCTTTACCGAACCGGTCTGGTACCGGTTCCGAAACGTTACCGGTCCGCACAGTACCAGTTCCGTACCAATTTCGGTAATTACCTGTTTCGATTCGTCCAGTACTAGTACCACTGCCAGCCTTTTACACATGTTGATGATATGATTTTTAATATTGATAGTAATTCAGGACCGGATCCTTATCATGAACATTTACAATGTCGCTTTGGTAATTTTGATGAGATTGCCTAGTGAAATGATTATGAATACGATATTGTGATAATTATATTGATACTCCTACTTTTTATGATGATGAAGATGCAATTGAGCCACCTACACTAACTATACTACTCCTGGCCCCTCCTTTCGTGGTCCTGACCACCTGTTCCTCCCCCTTACATTCCTCCGGCCTAAGGGGGTAGAACGTGTTAAAACATTGTTTTTTTTGGTCAGTTTATTTTAATTGACACAAAAGAAGATCAAAACACAACAGCTATTTGTAATAAGGTAAACATATATTACATCATCAACCTGTTGGCAACTTGCTGGCTTGACATTTTGAGTAGTCATTTAAGTCTGTTGAAAAATGAATTTTTTGCATCTAAAAAGTAGTGGAAGCTAAAAAAAGGTACCCCCCCTTCTTCTCAAAATTTAGGAGTGGGATGCTCTTCAATGGTACAATACAATAAATTCGTCTAATGTTTCTGGCTCTAGTTTCTACCTTCATATAGTAAGAGAAAAAAATCTTGAAGAACTAGCTAAAATGATATGTGTTATTGGTTTGGCCATTTATTTTGCTGACAATCCTGAGTTTATATACATTATCTTCGAAATTGGTAATAATCCATAATTTTAAAGGTTTTGCTAGAATACGTAAAAAAGAAAAAGGTTGTATTTTGGATATCAGCACAACATTTTTCAATATCTTCGTTGGTTTATTTTATTACAATCCAATACTTGTAAATACCTTTACTTCTGATATCGGTCGTTGTGTAAATGGTGAACGATTATTTGATGTTACTGCACATTGAATTGGAGGAAAATTTGTAATAATGCAAAAGAAGAATTTAGGTTTAATATTGTTAAATGCCAAAAAACCGGTAGTAATGCTTCAACGTAATAATCTACTTTGAATATTTTTAATTAAAAACTACAGTTGTCCTTTCTTGGTGATTAAATTATCATATTAGTTCTAGTGCACAATCATATAATTTGATTGTTAAGGAATATGTAATATGTTATGATACGGATGTCGAATTGGAAATGGCCATGTCGTTTTATTTTTAAATGACCAACACCCGTCAAGTAGTCTCTCGGACGAGATTTTCAAAATCTCTTTTTTGAAAATAACTTTTCCTCCCTAGAAAAATGTCAAAAACAGTGGCTACTGATGAAATACTTTTATATGAAATGCTTGTAGTCCTCTTAATGATATCGGAATACCCTTCAAATGGTTTGGAATGCTCTATTCTGATATGACATATGTACTATATGATATGATTACGGATATACATGAACTTATAGATTTCCTAAAAAGTTTTTTTAACTTACTACAAAAAGAATTTAATTACTTTGATAGTTCATCAATTTGTACTGTTTTGGCCTAATATTTTATGATTTCTTCTTAAATTAATATAAATTCACAAATAAACAGAGATATCAATAAACCATTGAAAAATGATATAAAAGTAAAAAAATATTATATTTAGTATTCCTCAATTACTTAACTAACTGCACTGTTCGTTACACCCTAAGTATAAAAAGATTTTGGTTCATCAAGATGGTTTGAAAAAAACATATTTTAACTTAGATATTAATGATGTATAGAAAATTCGTAGTTGTCACCAATTTAGAGATAGCTAAAAATTGAAGCTAAGTAAAATGGTATGATTTATATACTGCTAATATAATTTAACACGTGAAAATGAACCGGAAAGCTCTAGGGTTATATTTGAGGAAAACTATATTGATAATTATTTAAGATACTTATCTTGAACTTTATCACGATCATATAAATTATTTTGGATGCCTATATTTCAATCAAATCCGACCTAACTGAAGATATTCTCAAATTGGTGGATAGATCGCGGCCGACAGGAATTTCCAAAACTAGTCCGGCGGGATGGTTCGAGATATTTAGCAATGCCAGCATAGTTTGTAGCTTCAGAAGGCGTCGTTGGGTGCAACAAGGTTTCAACTTGGAGAAAATATGCATTCATTAGCAGCCGAACATCACAGGGGGGAGGGAGACATGGTGGCTTGGACAATCGGTACTTATTCGAGATTGGATTAATTCGAGAGAAGACATTTGGTCGTGAACCACTACCCGACCAAATTTCAAGATGACGTTGGATTAAGTAATGCAGGATTATAGTGACGACAGATTTGAGCATGGAAGCTCTTTTTATTCAACCTATTCCCGAACTTTTACTAAAAATGTGGAATGATACGAGGAATCTATATTGTGGCACCAACCTATTCGTAAAAGTATGATAAGTTGAGACTTTTAATTCAACAATATTTTTATAAATAGAAATTTGTAATATCAAATAAAATTAATAAAAATATAGACATTCGCCTTACTTTCTTTTTTCAGCTTGTTTTTATTAAATTTAATTTATAATATAAGTCCCAATTTTTAAATTTATAATTTTAAAGTTTAAATACACAAATTTCAAAACTTTAATAGTTTGTGAAATTAAATTTATACTTTAATAAAATTTGAATTAAAATTTTCAAACTTTTAAAGTTTGAATTTAGGTTTGAAAAATTTTAAGTTTGAAACTTTTAAATTTTGAAAATTTTAAATTAAAACTTAAAGTTTGAATTTAACATTTTCAAAATTTAAGAGTTTGACATTTAATTTGTATCACTTTAAAGTTTGAAATTTAAATTTTTAATTGCTTAATTTTTATAATAAAAATTATATTCAATTAACAAAATCAATTTTTTTTAATTAACGGTCCGTCCCGGTTACCGGTCCAGTCAGGTTCGGTATACTACCGGTTCTCTTCCGGACCGGGACAGAACAGTACTATTTTAACCGATTTCCTGGACTGGTCCGGTACCGGTTCTGGAACGTTACCGGTCTGCACAATACCGGTTCCCTACCGATTCCTGTAATTACCGGTTCCGTACCAATTCCTGTAATTACCGGTTCGGTTCTCCCGGTACCGGTACCACTTCCAGCCTTAGGTAAGACATATCTCATTAATCAGGCTTTTTTTCCATATTTCTTATAAAGGGAATAGAATCTCCTGTGCTGCTGGCGGGAAAATGTATATTGTACTAATTTTATCCAACCTCTTTTTAGAAGAAGATTTTAGCTTACCCATGTCCTTACAGTCAAGTGGATGAACACCCCTTTCTTCTTATTAGTCAGATAGGTTTGGAACCCTTTCGAATTTTAATATTTCGATGGATTTTTGGTGATAGGATTTTGAAATTCTTTTGTTGAGATTTTCATGGACGTCTATTATGACATTATTAATGGTGTCACTTGGTCCTGAGGGAAAACAAGCAATTTCAAGTTGCAAATGACCCAAATTAGTGAAACTAAATTTGACCATTTTTCGTTTCTATTGTCAATGTGGATTGTTAAGTGATCATTCAGAAATATTTTTTGCCAAAATTTTATGCGTCTGTTATGACCTTTATTAAATGTGTCAAATTTGGTCCCTAGGAAAACGATAGTTTTAAAATTTCAAACCGAGACCCCGAACATAGAAAAACCAGATTTTACAAAACTTTATATGCTTATATAGTCAATGAATTTCTGTGGATACAAGATTAAAGAATTACTTTTGCTTAACTTTTTCATGGACGTTTGTTACAACCTTATTAATGGCATCAGTTAGTCCTGCGGAGAAAACAAGTGCATTTTCATATTGAAATGAACAAAAAGTCAGAAAAACTACATTTTATCTAGTTTCGTGTGCTATATAGTCAGTCTATGGAATTTTGGTGGTAGAATCTGAAAAATCTTTTGTTTAAAATTGTGTGTGGATGTCCATTTGAACATTTTTCATGGCGTCAATTGCTCACGAGGGATAAACAGGTGCATTTTCAAATTCAAATGAGCCCCAAAAAAGAAAACCCCAAAGCCCAAACCCCCTGATTTTAATCAATTTCATTATGCTAGTCAATGGATTTTTGGTGATAGGATTCAATAATTTTTTTTTTAATATTCATGGACGTCCATTATGATCTTGATAATGGAGTCTGTTCGTCGGGGGGAAGGGATGAACGCATTTTCAAGTTCAGACGAGCCCCTAAAGAAGAAAAATCCAGATTTTGGATTTTGGGTGATATACTAAAAGTTTCAAGCTGTGTTTTCTTACTGAAGGAATTTGGGGGGGTTCGTGGACTTTGTTACTAATTGACTATGGTGTTTAGTGTGTATCGAGGGGGAAATAAGCTTATTAAAAAATTCAAACGACACCCGAAGCAGGAAAAAACTAGATTTTACCTATTTATGTATGCTAATGTCCATGGAATTTTGCGAACAGGATTCCGAAATTATTTTGCCACAAAATTCATGGAGGTTTTTATGACCTTATTTATGGCGTCAACTGATCCTGAAGAGACAAAAATTCATTTTCAAGATCAAACGAGCCACAAAGCAGAAAAAATAGATCTTACTAATTTTTGTGTGTTATAGTATGTTGATTTTTGGTGATAGGATTCCAAAAAATTTTATTGCCAAAATATTTCATGCATGTCCACTACAACCTTAATTAATGTATTTCAATTTGTTCACGGGGGTCCAACAGTTGTGTGGGCCCATTTTCAGTTCAAATCGATCCCAAAGCAGGAAAAACCTCATTTTACTAGATTTCATGTCTATGGTCCTGGTTTTTTCATGAGACCTGCATATTTTACTTACGCACATTTTCATTACCTCTTTTTACAAAAAACCTTTATGAACATCACTTGTTTAGAGTGGAAAATAAACGCATTTTTATGTTTAACTAAGCCCCCAAATAGGGAAAATCAGATTTTATCAATTTTTATGGTCTCTATAGTCATAGTGGAATTTTGGTAATTAGAAAAATGTCAGATATTTTGTGCCCAATATTTTTGTATGGGCGTCCAATACCAACCTTATTAATGGTTTATCTAGTGTCAATGTGAAACATGTGCATTTCAGTAAAACGAATCCAAAACAAGGAAAATGATTAGACTTACGTGATCTTCGGTGTTAATAGGCCATAGATTTTTTGATACAACATGTCGAAATTATTTTTGCCAAAATTTTTCATGGACGTCCTATATGACCTTATTAATGGCGTTGATTTGTTCCTCAAGGTAACACGAAGAGCACAACACCCCATCTTAATTTCAATATCAAACAGCATAAAAGTAGGAAAAGAATTTTGTGTGCCAAGTCCATGGTTGTTTTCATTAGTTTGAATCTGATTTCCACCTCCTGCATGGTCTTTTGCCAAGCAAGACCTTCGGTAATCGTTCATTCATTCATTATCTTTCATCGATTGAGGCGCTCTTCATTCTTTGGAAAGTTTAAAATAACGTTAAGCAACATAGATCCTGTGAGCCTCATGAAATGACTGTTTTTTCCCCACACTGACAGAGAGTTGAATCACCGCGGATGTGACAAATATTCTATCGTATATAGGGAGTTTGCCCCCTGCAGATCCCTATATGGGCAATCAAATGTTCAAGAATAGGATTTATTAAGATACAAACCCATACCCGGCATAACGGACATCCATCTAACGGAGTTTACGTGAACCTCCGCCCTTCCCCGCACAGGAAGGCATCAACACTATAGTTAGCAGTTGGTGCTTAGTTAAAGTTCAATTACATCACAACTCATTCATGATGAAGTTGGCTTCTAGCATGAGGAAATCATAGCTGCATTATTTGATTTTTTTCATCTCATCAGTGTATTAAGTATCATTGAAATCTCAATACTTTCATTAGAGTTGTCATAGAGACTCATCTCTTCTTTAATTTTCACACTCCCCATAATGAGTAGTTTTGATAACAGTACTTAGTCTCATTTTAGATTTTCTCTCATCTTCACATTATCCTGTTAGCTGTTTGTCACCATTTTCATAAGCAATCATAGATTATTATCATTCTCACCACATTACTTGAATGTTCCCTTTCTTCTTTATCTTCTAGTGTTGACGCAAGCATTATGGAGGCTTGCTTCTAGATTGGGATTTACTTAATCTATTGATGACTGGTCGTCCTTACTTTACATTGATTAGTGATTTTCCTTACATATCATCCTTTGGTGTTAATAAGACTGGCTCAAACATTTTAGCACCTCCATACGTGAGTATTTTTTTAACATAGTAGCTTAGGTTTAAGTGAGACTTGACTCACTTGTTTTAACAACCCATTATGGTCAATTACTTATCTTAGAACCCTTTAATTAAGTTATAAGTCAGGTTACTTACATAGTTTACTGTAGTAGATCAATATCATCTTTTATGGATGATGAGCACTTCATTCAATGAGTTTCATGAGTTCATATGTCATTCTTGTTTAGAAGCATGGGTTGGAGTTGTCCATTAATGACATGGCCCTTAGTTGAGGGGATTCATTGAATTACTTTAGATTTTGTTTTCAATATTGTCATTCAAACATTGTGGTCAATATAATGTAATATAGGGTATGTTGGGACTTTTCCCATCGACTGACATCCCTTAGTATGATTCATTTCGTTCGGTATTGTCCATTCTTAATTTCACATTGCATTATATGGGGCCTAAGATTGGGTAATTTAATATTGGGCCTAGAAAATTTTTAAATGACTTCATCATGGCCAATTTGTTGGCCACAAAACCAAAATTCATTCAAATATATTTTCATGAGACGTTTTCATAGCCAATTTTTTTCCATCAATAATTTAAAGTTAATTAGTGTAAGCCCCAATTCCATTAAACTTTTGGTCAAGACATGTTTAACATTTTATCTAGAATACCCAAACAATTCATTCAACTTTGATTTTCCATGGTTATACGTTTAGCCAACCTATAACATAACGTTGGAATAACACTTCAATCAACATCTTTAAAACTAATTTGTAATGTAACGCACAGACCTCATAAACAAGTCACATTTTAATTCTTTATACAGAACAAACTGCCAATCATCTTCATAACATGACAAGTTTCATATACTCTTAACATAGTATCATTCTAACAAATCATGTCCATGAGC
The DNA here is from genome assembly GCA_027704765.1 of Solanum habrochaites. NCBI lineage: Eukaryota > Viridiplantae > Streptophyta > Magnoliopsida > Solanales > Solanaceae > Solanum > Solanum habrochaites. The sequence continues at coordinate 36,289,943 of JAKWJA010002499.1, read as the reverse complement.
ATTAGGTAGCGTTTTAGACATGGACAAACTATCGCGATATTATTTGCTGAATTTAAAACACCGCATCTACAGTCACATAACACAATGCAACAATCGGACAAATACAACAACACTTAAAAAACAAATACGGGTGTATCTAATATATGTCGATCGTGATTCACAGGTTAAGTTGCTTAATTTCTACGAGCACAACTTCATTAGGTTTTAAACGACAATCATAATTCAAGAACGTTACCATAAGATCATCCAGACCATATACAAACACATGATACTCCTAACCAGATTCGTTTTAGGTATCCCCTCCTTTGGAAATCTTTTTCACACTATCTTGCACATGTCCTTGGTACATGTGGTTGAATTTCCTCACCAACTAGTATTTATGTTTGTTGGAAATATTTAACTATTGTCCCACTGATTCGCATTATGTTCCCTTTGACAAACTAGTTTAAAATCCCCCTAATAATGGGAAAATCTTTTAATGGTCATGTGTTATGGTACAAAGCTTGACACTTGGATGCCTAGTATCTGAAGTGCTAAGTTGTAAATAAATCTTTTTAGCTTATGGTCTTCATCGCAGGTATCTTTCTTAAACAAGATCATTAGTCTTAGAAAATTGGCTTACATCCTTTAAGACAATATTTTCTAATATGCCAAATATTTTGCTTATTTGGGTATTATATAGAAATTGGCTATTACCCCTTAAGCCATTTGTTGTTATAAACTTGCTCATAGTTCTCAATTTTGGCAAGGTTTCCATTTACCTCGCATACATATTCTTAAAGACTTATTAGAATCTTCATCAGATATGTATCTTTCCTTGAATGTTACATTATCCCCCCCCCCTTTTGTAACATTGATCCCCAAATGATACTACACATCATTTTAAAATAAAGAGGGTGATTTTTGAAAATACTTCGACATGCTTGAAACATCACTATATGTAAATATCTGATTCACACATACTCTGGATGATTCCTATTACTCAAAGCGTATCTAAAGCTTCATATATGATATTGAGGAACTTCCTTCTCAAGCACACTTAACTTAATGCACATCAAAAATCATGAAACACAAAATTATGTCTACGCTAAACAAAAACAACAACATGAATGCAAGAATGAAATCATTTTAACTCATATAGTTCAGGTAAAACCACACGATTATGGACTTACAACACCAAAATCAACTAATGCACTAAAACTATGAGTTTCTTTAAAGAAAGCCACACTTAGAAAGAGTTTATCTAGCCTCAAGAACTGAAAAAATAAGGGTAACAGGATCACATATCGGCCTCGGCCTCCCTTGTTGCTACCTCAACAAGGTGGTTCCTCCATAATACTTTAACGGTGGCAACCTCCTTGTTCCTCAACCGCTTCACTTTACGATTTAAAATTTCAACAGTAACTTATTCATAAGAAATGTTCATATCGACTCCTAACCCCTTAGATAACATCATATTGGCCTTAAGATTTGAACTATTTGGATTGTTGGATTTGAACAACTCAATTTTGATCTAGACTCTAACTCATTTGGAAACTAAAACTTTACTACCCTGTTTGTTATAGTCTATTGTAGGATATTACTTATAAAGCAAATTCATATCTAAGCCATATTCTTGAGTTGGTATGTACCCAAATAATCCTGTACTCCTCATCGATACTTATATAAGTCTTTTATACATTACCATGCATCCACCTCAATGCAAAAACCACACTCACTACATGTCTTTTGTCCATGTTGGGAATTTAAATTATGGACCCTTCCTTGGAAGACCAGTTCTTGAGCCTGGCGCCTTAGACCACTTGGACTTCCTAATTATTATGTGCATTCTTCTATGCGTTCACACAAGAAGGAAGTTAGATTCTTATAATGACACAAAGTGTCAAAGCTCTAGATAGCACACGATACGAATCGGAAGAGGAAAGATTGTTCTATCATCGTGCGTAGTCCTCTAAGTCATGATTTGTGCGCCTTCACTCCATAAGTTAAGAAACTCCTCTTTGTACCTTAGGAATATATTCAGTCTTTTTCTTCTTCTTGTGTGTAGTTCAATAATTCTTGTGGTCCTATTTTTTACTTACAAGTGCAGAATGATTCATGTAGTACCATACCGACACATGAGTTTTCGTGTAAGTAATCCCAAGTTTGTAAGAATTGATTTTTCCCTTACCTTATAGTGATCAGTCCTTAGACTATATATCATTACCTTCATAAACAATTTCTCCTATTGATCGGGGCCCATTGATTTAATTACTTTTTATGTTTATATATTATATACATTTCCATATACACGAAACTTTGGAATCCTTATTAGTCCATAAGACATCTCAACTTAGGTCCCCACATAATGGACCTCAATGCGAAGGACTTCTTTAAAGAACACAAAGTATGCTTCATTCATTCATTCGTACTTCACATTATTTATTTCATTCATTCGTAGGATGATGCAAACATCAGCTATTCGTAGGATGAAGTTTAAGACTCTCATCGACATCATGAAGTACAATGTCCAAGAATGACCTAATGTAATTACTTGAATCTGATTTCACCTCCTGATTATCTTGTAGAAACAGCTTTGGTATCGTTCATTTTATTATCATTCATACTTTGTGGTTGGCCTCTTTGTTTCTTTTTGAACTTTAACCTTAGCTAAGAGATATAAATTGTCTGCCCCACAACAAAAAGAGGTAGAATCACCGGCCAAAGTGACCCAAACATGCTAGCGTATATAGGTTGAAAGACTAGGAGATATCAGAAGACCCATACCCGTCATGCCAGATAGACTCATCTAATGAGAGTTACCTGTGAACCTCCGCCCTTCCTGAAAGAAGGCATCCCCGCTCTATCACTACCGGAGTGTAAACCCTATACGAGATCGGTGTCGTTAACCTCTTAGAGGTCACAGACAAGACTACATGCGTTATTCATACTTCACATGGGTTAATTTTTGCAGAAAATTAAAAACTTTTTGTTTTTTAACATAATTCCTAAACATTCTTAACATTTCATAATCATTCATCATTAACCATCTAACATTAAGAGATAAACAACTGAGAGAAATAGTTCAATAAGTATTAATTGTATAATTGCCAAAATGGTACAAATACAAAGTCTTAATCAAACAGGGAAAAACGCTAGTGGAACATGCTCCAGTTGCTCAACTCTAAAACTATGTTTGAATGTTAAAACATTAGAATCCTCGAAAGCATGAGGACCTACCAAAATTTTGATTAATGCTGACGTACGGATAGCTTCAACAATGATCTTGTAGCTCTATCGCCCACCTGCGCCTGCACCTAAAATAGTATAGACCGTATAGGGTTAGTACAAACTTGTACTAAGTATGCGTATATGTAAGCACACACTAAGGACATTACTGAAAAAGGATAGATCTTTCCTTACGACCTGGTTTTTGGAGGTCAGGTCAGTAGACTTGCCAAATCGAGATTAAGAAAGTTAGTGAACTTTAAAACCTGAGTCGGTAAGGTCTGCATGAGATAACATTGCATCATCATAAAGATCATATTGCACAAAGCACGTACATCGTCATCTAGTACACATACCATACACATACATATAAACATATGGCCATTAGAAACCTGGGGAATACATTAAACTGACATTCCGACATTCAAAAATGAGGCTCACAGATGGGACCCTCAACTAGAAAAGATTTTTTATTAGCAAAACACAATTCCTTTTAATTCATTCATTTGTGCTTCATTTCATTTCATTTATAGACTAGTGTAAACACCAGCTATACCTAGGGTGTAGTTTAAGACTTTCATCGGGTCTTAAACCAACCACATCACCCATGGAATTTGAACATCACCTATCGGTCATCACTCTTTGTCTTTCTTCATCTCTCATGTCATTCACAGAACGACTAGCCCACGTTGGACTTAGTCTGCTAGCACCGTTTGTAGCCAACACATTTCTTAATTAGTGTCACCTGTTGACTGCGTACATCGATCGTGGCTTGTGCAAATTGCTCAGCTATCATTGGGTATGGAATGCCTCCATCACCCTTGGCCTGTAAACAACGGTCCGGAGATATTGAGAATTTCATGTCCCCATCGTCTTTTTCCAGCGTAAAACACTCACTAGACTTAACACGTGGGCTACCATCATCGTCTTGAGAAAGAATACATCGGTCTGTTGACGTTAAACATTATCTTCTAGAGTCGTATTTAACGTACACACAATTGGTTTGCAGACGTCGAATGTTTCCTTCTAGCATCATCCAAAGCATACATAAATTGAACTACTAATAATAGATGTGGCCTTCCACCATCGCGCTTAGAACGAATGTATTAGAATACAGACGTCGACCAACAACTGAGAGCATTAGAGTACACCTTCATGAATCTTGTGTGGCTTGTGTGCATACGAAAAACAATGTTGTCTATTGGCATATGAAGTTAGCCAATTCCTGCACGTAAGGAAATGGAATATGAATATCTCGCACGAGACGTTAGACAATGACATGTGTCATAATCCAAAGCCAACATGAGAGAACGTGGCATATGTGAATCTGGAAAGCAACGCGGGGGGGTCGTTCATCAACAAGCATGGAGCCTCGGGGGATGTAGGGCGGGGACGGGCGGGGGTATAGGCATAGTGGAAGGGGGGTGGGGGGGGCCCATTTTTTTTTTTTTTATCCCATTTTTGCGCTCATCCCTTGCATCTTGCACAAATTCTCTGGGCACATCTATCATGCAACATCAACTTATGAATGCGCGCACTGTCCAAAAGACATTTCCACTAGTAAATACAAAAATCGCAAGGCCTACACGCATAAGTCACGTGTGCACATATTGACTCGGCAACATCAGTCCTGGTCTGCACGCATTGGATAGGCGACATTGACCAATTACAGACAACATCAGCTAAGGCTTGCACACATCGAACGTTGCATGTGCGCATTAATTGGGTTACTTCTGTCCTGGTATGCATCCATCGACCATTCAATGTTGGCCAATTATAGGAAGCATCAGTGAAGGTATTCATGCGACTAACATGGTTTTTGAACATTTGGCAAGATACATCGGACAATGGTTTACATTATCGTCAAAGGCATGCATTCAATTTTTTGGCGTGTGGGCATCAGCTGAGCGACATCGACGCCTACCAATGACATGCACCCTCAACCTAGGCTTGTGCACTTTAAGACAAGACATAAACCAATGACAGTCAACATCAGCTAACGCTTGAAAGCATAACGCATGGCACGTGCGCATCAAGAAACTGACTTTCGCTAATGGAATGCATCATCAACCAAGGCCAGCACACATGAGCCTTCGAGTGTGTACATCGCTAGGGTGGCATTTTAATCATCAAACATCACACAATATTAGGCAATGCTTGTGTGATTTGGGAAAATAAAGTTAGCCAATAGCGACCATAGACAAGCGCAAGGCCTCATACATAGGAATCATTGTGTATGGTGCAGTGGACTCTAATACCACTAATAAACTCAAAAAATGACATAAGGTGTAAGCTAGAATATCCTAACTGGTTGTATAGTTGTATAAGATCCTAAAATTGGTTTTATAATGGTGTGGGTTTCGGCCTGTGTACTGAGCTTTCGGTTCATTGGAAGTCAAACACCAAGGGACGACCAAGACATTCAACGACTAAATGACCTATGTGCCTCATAGGTTATTGTATGTTTTTATGTGTGATGCATGAGATTATAAGGTCCTTAAATGAGTTATTATAGTATATATAGTGATTGTGTCAAGTTTCGTGAATTTTTGAGGTTGAACATTGAAGAACGACCAAGACGTTTGAATGGTTTGCCTTCAAACGACCTTGTGTGTCTATGTATATTTCGTTGAGTTTTACACGTTCGTTTTCGATGAAACTAATGTGGTAGTTCATAAAATTGTATACAAAAATATTTGTGGTGGAAACGTCTGGGTGTGACTCAATGTATAACCCGCAACTGTCCTAAAAGAGGACCCCAATATTGGATCACAATAATGCAAGGCAATAGACAAACGACGACCAAAACGACGGTCGGTAGATGGGTATCGCCAATGGAGACAAGTTGCTTGCTGGTTGAGGAGTCTCTGAAACAAACCACGAGAACTCCATCGAAGGGATGTGGATGAGACGATGGACCATCGATGCATCCGTCAATGGGTCTGCATGTTTTCTGCCAACTTTTTATTAAATTGAGTGGTGAAGTTGTAAATTCACCCCAAGCCCCTACAAGTGATTAGACCATTTTTTCTGAGTGTTTATTTATTTTTTAAAAGTATATAAGTCATTAAATTGTCAATTTAACAATAAAATTTAAATCAAAACATATTTCACCCAAAATGTACTCTATAAACCTCCATGTGAGTTCAAACTTATGATGGATATTGAAGATGTGTCTTCAATGGAGTTTTTTTCTTCAATTAGATTTGGATTATTATAATAAAGTTGGTAGTTCTTCATCTAAGGCTTGCTATAACCTTAGAGCCAATTTGAAAGATAATTTTCAAAGATTTCAAAAACATAAAAAAGTTGAGTTTCTACTATAATTCTTGGATTCTTGCATAAACTATTTCCAAACATTTAAATACGATGAAATAGATATATAATTGATGTTTTACAATGAAATTATCAATGAACCCTTTATCTTCTCAAATCTCTAAATTTCACTCAAATATGGGTGAATTGGTTATGCTTTGACATTCATGATTTCATGTGTAGATTTTTATGGGCTTTTGATTCATGTATAGATTATGTATGTATGGTGTATAGTCTGTTTCAATTTTATTAATTGAGTAATTAATACTCTTATATCTATTACATGCTAAGCTTATTGAATTTATATTGACTTAATGCTTATAGATTCTACTGTAGATCTCTATGAGCTTTCTAATGATGTAAGAATTTTATTGAATTTATATCTAAATTGATTTATATTGATAAATCTATATTCATTGACTTATATTATATTGAATATTATAGTTTATGTATTGAATTGATGTTCATGGCCATGGCTAATGGCCTTATGTAATCGAATTGGATGATTTATCATTGGAATCGAAGTGGTAAAATGTAGTGGCATTAGTCTGCCCTAATTCAATTTATTTAGTGTTAATTAGAATTCAATGATGTTGTGATAGGTATGGTTCACTTATGGTGGCGGTGCTATGTGAATTAATGTGGCCTTGTCGGCCTTAATTTATGCAATATGATGTTCATTTCCATGTTGGAAAAACTTTAAGTACTGTGATGTTTTTTTATAGTTGTTTTATATGAAATATGACTATTTATCTATATGTAAAACAATATGAAAGTATATTCTCTTTCTATGTATGGTTGGAAATCATGTCACTATGACTAGTTTGTTCTAGTGTATATTAGTGGGGTTGATACATGATTGTTCGTACAATGAATATTGATGTCCAGATAGTTATTTTATGAGTTATTTAATAATGTGTATGATTACTTTAAAGATATAATGGTTATTCCTATGTTCATAATATGAATGCTGAGCACTGTGTTAAGGTGAAATACTGTGGTTGTTGTCTTGTTTACTTTTGTTCCTTCTTGATGCTTGTATGAATATGATTATTTTAGTCTTTAAATTAGGATGCTATAGTCTCTATCTTGAAGGATTAAATATATGTGACCTATGAATGATGTTAGAGGGTCTTGTTTTTATAAACCTGTAACCTAGGGGTAGGTTATGTATGGTGAAAGAGTTGAACTCGATGGTATACTTCGAGTAAAGAAATGATGTACTTAACGTTGAGTTGCTTGAAATTAAGCATATCAAACCATAGGAAAGTCATTATGAGATTCTTGTCGCTTTTGGAAGGTATCCTTAAGAGGTCCTTTTTTGTAGGGTAAATGTTATTGGGTTATGAACTTGTGGTGGAACCCTTTTATGTGAACCTTTTATGTTAATTAATCTATGAGAACAAAGGTTAGCAGCGAGTGAGTATGTTAAGCGGAATGTTCTTAATATGTATGAGACTAGATTACAAACCATGCCCTTAATGTTCCTTAACCATGTGCCTACATGGGATGTATCCTCTTTCTGTCCTTTGTAAGTATAACTATGGATTCCATGAGGTGCTGCAATGACCTGTGTCAGTTATTGCCTATTATCATCGTATGGATACTTACTAGCATTAAAGAAGTTCTATGAAGTTAAGGTGGTGGTATGGGATGCTATCTAGACATTAAACAATAGGCTATGAAGGTGTTAGTGGGAGTCCCTATGTCTTTTTCAAGACCATTACTTTAATATCCTTTAATGTGTTGAATGTCAATTAATGAACTATTTAATGAAATGGCTTAAGTAAGAAAGTATGTTAAAAGGAGATTAGTACTTTATCAGATTATTCATGGGTTGTCCTATTAAGGTGTGAAGGTGCATCATGAATGGTCACTTCAGAATTACCTAATAAGTCGCTAAGAATGGACTCGGAGTTTGGGGAATTTTGGTTGTTGTCTTATGGATTAACTCAGTAATCTGATGTGATCACGAGGGACTTATTCTTCTAATTTATCAATCAGTCTTTAGATACCTTTTTGGAAGGAAATGTAATATCAATCGATATGAGTAGATGTGTTAAGTTAGAATGATTCTACCTTTTTGGTTGTCTATAGGAATCGCTCATTATGTTGTAAAATTGGGTTGGTCGTTCCGCTTCAAACTCAGTCAAGTGAACCTTTTAGAATCACCCTAGGAAGAGGATCTCAGTTTCATATGGTTTTAATGTTTTTAATGTATGTTGATCCTCTTAGGGTTGTCTTAAGGGTATTTTAGGTGTGATTAGAGAAGGTGTATGAGCGGACTCTATTTCTAATACTTGAGAGAATATTAGGATAGCTTCTACGGAGGAACTTATATGCTAAAATGTATGCAAAGTGAAGTGACGGAACTTTCCTGTAAAAGTGAATTGGTTTCACTGTAAAGTTAACTGAATTCAATGTAACATTTTGTAAAATGTGATTTTTTGCTTAAATGATTTCTTGTGTATTTCTAAGTAGTTAAATGTTTATCCTATGCTGATAATATGATTTTTTAATTGAAATTCATAAAAAGTATGTTATTTACAAACTGACGGTTTTCCATGGTTTTTGCATGGCTTCAACATTTAGTAAATATAATGTTCTAACTCTTCTTTTTCCTTTTAGACTAAACTGTAGGGTATTGGAATTCTTGATGCGCAATGGAGGATGGATAGGTTTCTAAGGCTTGAAGATGAATTATTGGGTGTCCTCATTGATTCGAGGACAATTTCCACATGTCCCTTATGTCATAGACTTTATTTAATTGTCTTTAAATTGGATTGTCCCAAGTATTCTATACTCTATAAAGTTTAGATGGTTCAAGTAGATGTTGTAAAAATTTAATGTCTTAAATGAAAAGTCATCTGCTTGTGTAACGTTTATGAAAGTTTTCTTCGTGAGTGAAGAATGTTTTAAATCCTTACCTATTTTAGTATATTTATAATGCAATGAATGATACAAGAGGCTTAATTAGACTTCTTGAAGTCTCATTCTCCATATGAAAATAGAAGGATGCCCTAACTTCTAGTGTGTACTTTCGGGTCGTCATAAAGTTGTTATCAAATCATATGGTTTAGGGAGTTTCTCAGTTTTCGTATTAAATACATCTAGTAGAGTCTTGTTTATAATGTGAAGCGCGCCATATTATAAATAGGAGTATATTAGGTGCTAGGAAAAGATTCACTTCTTCATTCATCAAATCATGCAAAAGAGCTTTATATAAGGTGTCTTTCCCTTGTTTCCCTCATGTGTTTGTCCCTTGAGGGTAACTTTATAATGTTTGGCTTGAGGGAGAGAAAACATGCGATGTGACTTGTGAGATGAGGTATTATTGAAGGTGGTTTTTACCTTAGATTGGGTTGGTTACGTTTTTAAGGGTATTTAAGTTGGGAAGAATAGTAAGGTATACTGTGAGGATGTGAAGGAGTGTTTGTGAGGTGGTTCAAGTTATTTAAGACCCCGACCATAGTAGGGGAGGTGATGAGATTTGAAAAAAAAGTAAAGGTGAGTTTTGCTAGTAAGGGGGATGTAATGGTTTGATGATGATGCCTTTGAGAGTCCTTAGTCAATATGAGGTAGACTTTGGTAAGAAAGTATTAGTAAGGTTTAAGGTTCCTTGAGGGAGTTCCTTATAATAAATGTTTTTTGACCTTTGAATGGGTTTCTCCTATGTGGGGGAGTATGGTGAAGGGTATTTTTGTTGGGAGTGAAGTACAACTTAACCTTTCTTTATGTGCTTATTCAAGTCTAAAACAAAGATTTCTTGGTAACTTAGGTTTTGTAGGAGTCATTCGTGGAACATTAGTTCTTAATATTCTCCTTAGGATATGTACGTTTGTTCGAAGTTTTATTAGATGATAAAATGAGTTTTCATGTATGGTATCTTCCATAAAATTCACGTGCATCAAGTGCAGGTTGCTAATTATTTCATATAGTGAATGTTGAGCATGTCTAAGTGATTTTATGACATTGATTATGTTTCAACATGTATTTAAAGAATGCTACTTTGAATATTAGCGTGTTTATATCATGAATTGCCTAATGATTGTAACACCCTATATTCTACGTGTAGTAGTCTTATTTATATAATGCTTAGTAACGTCCTTATGGTATAGTTATGCATTCGGTTAAATTGACAACTAGTGGCAATAGGATAGGCTTAACGTGAACTGTCCATAGATTTTGATGCGAGCTAATTAAGTAGATATCGATGGAGTATTTAAACTTGAGATCATAAGGTGGCATTTGAGTGTAAAGTATACAGTGTCGTACTGTAGATAACCTCGTGTAATTATTATAAAAGAGTTCTTCGTGTGTGAAGAATACTTAAAATTCTTACCTATTTTAGTATGTTTATTGTAAAATGAATGATACAACAAGACTTCATGAAGTCTCGTTTTCCATGTGACGACACAAGGATGCCCTTACTTCTAGGGTGTACTTGCGGGTCATGACACTAACATCAACCAATGGCAGGCCGCATCAACTAAGACTTGTATGTATCAGTCATGGAGTGTATGCGTGGACGGGGTGAGATAGCACATGGCTTCATGTATCGTCCAGGCGACATTAGTAAATGGCAAGAAGCATCAACCAAAGTCCTCATGCATATAGAAAGCGACATCGGACATTCTCACGTTGCATCATCCAAGGCATGGACTCATACCTGTGGCGTGTGTAAATTGTCTTAGAGTTGTGTACTTTTGACAATGGAAGACACCATAAGCCAAGGCTTATGTAATTAAGGTTAAATATGTCTGCCAATGACATGCTGCATAAGCCAAGGCATGCACGAATCTAACATGACATATGAGCATTTGGAAAGAAACATTGGACGATGGAGTGCATAACAATCCAAGGCCTACATGCGGGTTTGCATCGACTGGATGAAATTTACATTGGCCAACGTTAGGCATCATTTTCCAAGGCTTGTTTCTGCAGGAAAGTGACATTGGCAAATGACAGGTAGCATCAATCAAGGCCTTCACGCAATAGTTGTGGATTGTGCACATCTGAATGGTGACATTGGAGTCGTCCAATGAACATGTGTGTTTCAGTCAAGCTTCATCGGCCAACAAAAAGTAGCATTTGCGAGACAACATTGGTCATAGACTACCACATCAGTCGAGGCCTCTGCACATCACAAGATGACGTAGGGCGTAGATAGGGCAAACCGGTCGTGGCCTGTGCACATCACTCAGCGTTAATCAGTCTTATCAAACCTGCATCACCCTTGTCATACACAAAATGGCTACCGAAAGTCAACCATGTTTTGCTTGATAGTTTATGGCCTGCACATTTCTCAACAGACATCGCTCGTGGGCTATTTGCATCAGCCATGGCTTTTTCATATCACTAAGACGACATCGGCCAATGGAAGGAAGGATTATGTGTTTTTAGTGTGCATTGGGCAAGTGCTGTTGGACAATGGAATGCATCATTAACCAAGGCCAATATATATGAGTCGTGGTGTGCCGACATCGGTTGGGAACTTTGCCTTTGTCCTGATCAAAAAGTTCAATCGGTGTTGGGCACGACCTGCCTGTATAGCATTTGGCAAGAACACAATTTTCACGTGCCGTGGGATGTGGTCTGCCGATATTGCCTTTGGTATTCATACAATGGTTAGACTGATGTTTGATGTGGGATACCCCATAGTTTGAAGCATGGACACATTGGTCTACCAACGTTGATTGGTAAGTTAGAGCATTATCGATAACCTGTAAACATTGGTATTATGATGTCAATTGTGTCCTCTCAACATCGTTTATAGCCTACACAAAATAGTCTACTAACATCTGATACTGTCTTCCAACATCTTTCATAGCCTACACATATCGGTTTGCTGATGTCAGACAATGAGAGGTAGTATCACCCAAGGCCTACATGCATGTTTTGTGGTATCTGTTTATCTTGCTAGGGATGCCGACCAATGGAATATGACTTTAGACAAGGGTTGAAAGAAGAAAGGTAGAATGTGTGTATGTAGAAAGAGACATCAGCCAATGGCATGCTGCATCAGACATGACCTACATGCACGGATGTGGCATGTGCGCGTCTGACAACTTATTATATCCTAAGACATGCAACATCAACCAAGGCCTTCACTCATCAATCATGTGGTGTGTACACCATATGGGTGACTTCATTTGAGGTCAGAGCAAATCGTCTAGGAATCATCGGCATTGGCCTAGATTAATCGTCAAAGAGACATCAGCCAATAAAATTAAGCACAAACAAAGGCCTTCACACATCCGTTGTGGCGATATCAACCAATAGTAGGCAACATCATCTAAGGTATGAATGTATAAACAGTGGTCTGTGTGCATAGATTTGGTGATAGTGACTTAATAATGCATGAATGGAGAAGGTGATGTTGACCAACAGAAGACAAGGCCTGTACATATCAGCCCTGGTGTGGCCACATCGGTAGGGAGACATCATTATCAACAAATGGCAGGCACCATAATCCAAGACTATTGTGCTTTAGGTAAGAGACATTGGCCAATGTCAAGCGGTATCATCTAGGCTACATCGGCTATGTACTGTCGCATCAGTCGTAGCTTGTGCATATGCTCAACAACCATCATGCGTGTAGCTTTTGTATATTTTGTGTCCAGTGCACATCCCTCAGCGTCGTATGGATTTTACTTCCCCCATCACCCTTGACCTTCACATAACGTGTAGTCGACATAAAATGTGGGTTGACCTCATTGGCAGTACCATGTACATTGCTAAGCTGATTTCAACCATGGACTTTCTGAATCTGCCATGGCTTGTACACATCACTAATCTATCATTGGTGTGTAATGCCCGCATAACCTTTGACTTGCAAACTTTAGTCATAAGACATTGGGCGTTGCGTGCCCCTATATCCTTTTCCATGCACATTGGTAAGCCAACGTTGAGCCTTACTTTCTGCATCACCTTTAGCCTGCACAAAACAGACAACCTACGTCGCAAGTTGACCACGTGCATCTCTTTTGGCCTACACACAATGGTCAAAAAACTTCAAAGTAGCTTGCCTACATCACATTTCACTTGTAAAAAATAGTCAGTCGAGTTCAAACGTGGCCTGCAACTATCATTTGTGGTCTTCACTCATCGTTTAACCCACGTTAGAAGTGGACTTATATCATCATTCATAGCCTTTGAATAATCGTCTCTCAACTTAGGACGTTGCATTCAAACATCATCGGTAGCGTCCACACATCGTTCAGCAGACATAAAACGTGTTGTGCAAACATTGTCTGTGGCCAGAACACTTCGGACTACCAACATCGGAAATTCCGATGCGTATCCTTTGAGGATTGAACTTGGTAGAGGAGCAATGTCGCATGCAACAACATTAATCGAGGTCTAGTCGAAAACGTGCAAATGTCAATTCCATATAAAAAAATCAAAAGAGTGTGAGACGTCCTTCCTACACAACAACATATTCATATATTTTACAACATTTACTTTCAATGTATCTGCCTTATTCATTCGTAAAATTTCATTTCGCTAAAAGTTCGTACAATATTAAAACATCTTTTATTTATAAAAACATGTACTCCATCATAAGTTTCACATCTTAAGAAGTATTTTCGAGTCTTTTCAAATTGTCCCGACTCTATTCATTGTTAAAATATATTTTTATGGTTTTTTAGTTTTTACATCACATTTTAAAATTTAAATTTATAATTTTTTTAATTTAAAGTTACAATATTTATTTGTGAATTTTTTAATTTAATTTTATAATTTTTTAATATTTCACATTTTTTAATTAATTATCCATTTTCCGAATTTACCGAACAAAAATAAAAATATTGAAATTGTCAAATATATGATAACTTTATTTATTTGTAAATTTTTGTGAATTAATGTTATATTTAATTTTCCTAATTTTATTATTTTTTTATTAATGAATTATACATTTTCAAAGATTGATTAAAAAAATTTAAATAAATTGCTGAAATTTTTGAATTTAAGGTTATAGTTTTATTTGTGCATATACAGGGTTAATTTTTTTTATTTATATTTTTTATTTATGAATTATCCATTTTACATTATTTAACAAAAAAATTATTTGAAAAAATTGTGAAATTGTTGGATTATAGGTTACTATATTTAGTTGTAAATTTTTGGCTTTAATTTTGTATCGTGTTAAATTTTCCTTATTTTTCAGGTATTACTATAAAAAAAATTAGAGTACTGAATTTAAGATTACTATATTTATTTATTAAACTTTGTTGCTACTTTTATATATCTTGATATTTTTTTTTCATTCATCAATTATTCATATTTGGGATTTTCTAAAGAAAAATAAAAATAAAAAAACCTTTTGAAATTGTTGAATTTAAGGTATCTATATGTATTTTTTAATATTGGCATTATTTTTATAGTTTTCAGATTTTTATTAATCAGATTACTTATTTTTGGTATAGCCTAAAAATAATAATTTTTTATAAATATAAAAATGTTATTTGTGAAAGGTAATGATTGTTTCTACCTTAGAACGTGCATCTTTGGGTTTTACATGTTCATTATGAATATAAGAAAAAATGATGTGTACTCCCTAAAATAAAATCCGTGTTACAGAATCAAGACCTCTATCTTGCCACACATTTGACTTGACATATGGGTATCGAGTAAAAAAAATTAACAAACTAAAGTCGACATCAACCAAGATAGCATGCATGCATTAGATGTGTCATATGCGCATCTGGTAAGCGACATTAGCGTCGACCAATGGTAGAAAGAATCGGGAAAGTGATATTGACTAACGAAAATGTAGCATTAGCCATGACCTGCACACATTACCCGTGGCATGTGCATATCGGCTAGACGAAATCAGTGTTCGGCAAAGACAGCATCAACCAAGACATGTGCACTTCAGGCAAGTGACGTCAGGAAACTAAAAGCGGCATCGTCTAGGAAACATCGGTCGCGACTTTTGCACATTGCTAACTAACTTTGATTGTTCAATGCCTGTATTGACAATAACTTTGCACATTTTAAATCATTATCGTTTGTAGATTGCCCATATCTCTCTTGGTAAGCACACAATGGTAAGCAAACGTCTGGTGTTACCTCTATGCATATCCTTTGTCCTGCACACCATGACAAACAAACATCAGACATGGTTTGGCAGAATAACCTTTGGCTTGCACATAAGGGTATGTCAACTCCTGACATTGCATGCAAACATCTTACATGCTGCGTAGGCCAATGGCATACGACTTAATCTAGGCTGGCAAGCATGCACATGAAATGTTTATATCTAGCAATTGATGTCAGGAAATTACAGGCGCATTGTAAAAAATGTCATACAATGGAATGAACCTCAGCTAAATTCTGCAAGTATCAATAGTTTTGTTTGCACATCATC
This sequence comes from Solanum habrochaites, assembly GCA_027704765.1. Lineage (NCBI taxonomy): Eukaryota > Viridiplantae > Streptophyta > Magnoliopsida > Solanales > Solanaceae > Solanum > Solanum habrochaites. Next base: position 36,274,048 of record JAKWJA010002499.1, on the reverse strand, counting down.
TAGAAAACATAACTAGTAGTATGAATGCATCAGGCAAGAGATGTAATTTTTGAACTCTTCTTGTCGGACTAACGTCAGAGACAAACATCCAATTCATGCACGCATTAGTTATGGCATATTTGAATTGACTCGGCAATAACGATTGTGGTCGTCATATTAAATAGGAGGCATCAACAAATTATAGGCTATATCAACCAAGGCATGCAAGCATCAGTCCTAACGTATGCGAAATAACTAGGTTAAATCGGTCGTCGCCTATGTGCATTATCCTGCCGACATCTGCAAACCACAGGTAGCTTCAACCAAGGACTTCATGTATCAAATATATTTTTTGCTAATCCAGAAAGGGATATCAAACAATTTCATGCAACATCGTCAAATTCATGGATACATAAATTTTGTCTTATGTGCATCCCAAGCGATATCGACTTCAATAAACAGCAGGACTCATCAGCCATGAATTTTGTACTTTAGGAAAACGACTTTGGCCAACAATAGAAAGCATCAACCAAGGAGTGCACGTTTTGTACTGTGGTTTCACGGTACTTGAATGTTTTTTTCCTTAAGTTTAGTATGTGTCTAAGGCCTTTTTGTAATATTTTGAATGTATTTTTCTCTTTGTGTGCAGGTAATCTATCCAGGATGAAAACGTGGATAATTGTGATGAAATTACAAAAGCTATGACCTAGAGAGCCATCAATGGTCTGTCGACCCCTCGATGGTCCATAGGTGGCCACTGTCATATGAAGGAAATGCTATTGAAGGTAGATCGGGGAATTCTGACTTTCTGTAGGGATACGAAGGATCTCGAAGGACCATCACCTCCACGACGAACAGTCCTGCACAACCGTCATTGTTAACAGAATATAGCTGTAGTACCCGACTTGAAAGGATTCTAAGTGCAGAGAATTAGAAGCAATTGACGGACCATCATGCTCTCAACGGACCGTCATCCTTGTACGTCGATGGTAAAAGTGAGTCGGAGAAGGAAGCAGCTAAAAGAGAAGTTAAGTGTGGAAGGATTACGGCCTCGACGGTCTGTCGGTCAGATCGTCGACTTAAACGTGTTTTTTGGCATATTTTCGTTAACTAGATTTCACTTTTATGTTATGACTTCTTTATTATAAATACTGGTAAAAATCTTGTTTTGGAAGTTAGACTCTTGGGTATTTTTTATTTATATATTTTTAGTTGTTGAACTATTGATTTTGGGGAAAATATTCTATTTTCGGAAATCGTTTGTTGCAAGAGTATTGATTAATTCAAGTAATTTTCTGGATTTTCTTTAATCTCATTAAAGTATGTACATTAATTCTTATCAAACATATATGAATTGCGTGATTATTAATATGAGTACCTAATCCATACTAGGTTGTGGGAATGATGGGTAATTAACAAGGTAAAAATAGCTAAAATAATAATCCTTGAATATGTATTGCAATGAATTGAATAATCTTTCCGTTTAAATGTCGTTTAAACGAGGCAAACATTAGAACTTGCCTTGTTTGCTACTTGGTTGGAAAAAGCTGTAGATAATAAGAAAAGATTTCAACATTTCGTATCCACTATCAATAGGCAAGAACTAGTGTCGATTGGTGCAAATTAACACTAAGGCTACTCAATTATGATGATTAATATGAGGTAAAGGTAAGGTTTAGTAAATCATACACACGTAGTCTTACCAAGGTGCGGAATGAGATTCCCTTTTTGCCGGTCCAAGGAATTAGGGATATATATCTTACCACTTTGCATGCAAGCTACTAGGAAAGGATTTTTGTAGCTAGAATTATTGCATTATGAAACTGTGGGGAGCAGCTAAGCCCTAGTTAAATTCATCACTTGATAAATATCAAATCATTGAACGTGTCAGTTGTTCACTTACATATATAAAATTACATTTTGTTATCTAAAACCCCCCTTTTGTTACTTGTTTCCGTAAAGGACTTGACTAAGGTAATAGTAGGTTGAAGTTAATTATAAATCATTTTCCTCGCTGAATTGACTCGAACCTCATAGTTGGGTTCTTTACTTGATACGACCTCTTACACTTCTTTTCAAGAAGTAACATTGAGCGTATCGAATTTTTGTACCTTGTTGGGGAAAGTGGATTTTAGATTAACTTTAAGCTTATTGCCAAAGTTTAGTCAAATTTTTCCTAATTTTACTTTTTCTCTTTGTTTTTGTTTGTTGCAGATCTAACTTCCGTGTATGCCACGTACGCGAAATAGAGGACAACTCATACTCTTACCTGACCCGAAACTAGAGCGTACACTGTGCAGAATGAACTGAAATTTAGGTATTTTTGATGATGATTACAACCCTGAAATTCCACTAACTGTTGATACTCACGATCTATAAATATATGAAAATCATGGGGAACTGAAATATGGAGGCAACCTCCCGCTCAATGCCCTCTAGAGTATTATAGGGGATTGGTCTTGCCTCCCTTACCACATGGTTATGCTTTCCTTGTAACTAATAGTCTGATGCAAATGTTCACTGCTAGAGGTTTGTTTTATGGGCTACCTTCTGAGGATTCACATGAACACATTGCCAAGGGGAGGTCGGTGTGTAAGAGTTGTGTAGGGAGACCTGATTTGAATATGGACATAATTAGGTTGATAGTGTTTCCACTTTCACTGATGGGAGAGGACTCTATATGGTTTACCGAGCTCCCCCATAACTCAATCTACACTTAGAATTAATTCAGGGACGTGTTCTTAACACGTCACTAACCGGTGGCTAAGAAGATAAACCACAAATATCGGGTGAAAACTTTGTGGAACTATCGGGAGAATCAGTAAGTAGTTCATTGGTCAGTTTCACTTCGTTCTTTAGAAGTGTCCCCAATCACCGCATCGATGATAAGTAACTAAAAGAGTACTTTTATATGGGACAATATGATAATAATAAAAGAATACTGGACACGATAGGAGTTGGTTCTGATGGGGAGTGCACGTATGCTCAGATTGCTGAGAAGTCAGAGAAAATCTCACAAAATAATAAAGCTTGGTGCACTAAGAAGTCTGATACTTGTAGAAACACTTTTGTGGTGCAATCTGCACAAAACTCAGCCACAGATGAGATTCGTGAAGAAATGACTCGAATTAGAACTGAGCTTAGTTTGGTTTTGAAAAACGTAACTGGGGTGCAAAAAAGATATATGTGGTGAACTACATGTCTAAAACACCACCGTCGACAAATGGTTATTACTATGACGAGGACTATTAATGTTTATAAATGGGAATACGTTTGTTTCAGACGCAACTCCCAAGTCCTCCTTCAGGAGGAATTGGCCGCCAAAGTCAAGGAAATATGTTCGGGACGCGCGAGAAGGAGGGGAAAGAACAGAAAGAAATGTTGAGGGTAGGAGGGTGGTGAGGGGTTTGCAGCCAGCGGGAGGAGGAAGAAGTCTTAGGTCCTTTGATTCTGACGAAAGGGTTGAGGGGCAGGAACAGAGGTGGGAGAAGAAGAGGAGACAGGGTGATTTCAAAGGGATTGAGAATAACTATGGTAATATTAACAGAGCGGTATTATGTATGTGATGGTAATTACAATCGAAACATAACTTCAACCAGGGTAACTATGGTAAAAAAATTATAAGAGTGAGCCCCATGTTCCACCTCAAAATCGTAAAGTTGCTTCTAGGAATGGTGGAGGTAGTATGGCGCTAGTTGAGGATATGTTGCAAAAAAATGTAAGGAGGTTTGATTCTAGTGCGGAGCACACTAAAGAGTTGAGAAGTGACTTAGCGAGTATTGGGAAAAAAGTTGATGCACATGCAATCTCAATTAGGCATCTTGAGTTTCAAATGGACCAATTCCCTTTGACTGTGAACCCACACCAAACAGGAACAGTTGCTAGCAATACTGTCCAAATTTTAAAAATAATTGACATTGTATGGAAGTAGCAACTCGAGGTGGTAAGCAACCATTGACCCACCGATGCTGTCTGGTGTAGAAATATGATACGAGGTGATGATGAGGTATTGAAGGTTAGTTGTGAGTTAGAAGACCAAATGGGAAAAGAAGCTGAGGTACCCCAAAATATGACCCCTTATGCCTAGACCACGAACTCCATTCCAACAGAGGTTATTGAAAAACATAAAGGATGGTAAATACCGACATTTTATCAATATGCTCAAACACCTTCCCATCAATGTCCCTTTCATAGAAGCTTTTGAACAAATGCACGGTTATTGCATGTTCATGAAAGATATGGTCACTAAGAAAAAATTAGTCAGTTTTGAGGATGATGATATAATGCACTATTGTAGCGCTATTGCTACAAGGTCTTTAGTGCAAATGAAAGAAGATCCTGGTGCTTTCACTATTCCATGTACAATCGGGTTATTACACTTCGGGAAATCATTATGTGATATTGGGGCAAGTATAAATGTCATGCCTCTCTCTATTTATAAAAAGTTGGGCGTGGGTGACCCATAGCCCACTGCGATGGCTGATTGAATAGTGAAAAGGCTGATTGGGATACTCCACAATGTGTAAGTAAAGGTGGAGTAATTCATATTTCATGTCGATTTTGTGATTCTTGATTGTGAGGTTTATTTTGAGATGCCTATTATACTTTGGAGGCAATTCCATTCTACGGGTAGAGCCTTGGTTTATATGGAGAAAAGGCAAACAAAATTTCAGTTGAATAATGAAGAAGTGACTTTAAACATTTGTAGGTCCATGAGGTAGAGTGGTGAGAACCAATCGGTATCTGCCATATCATACAGGGTTGAAAAGTCATATGAGGTACAAATACAAGAGCATCTAGGTTTAGAATCACTAGCGGCAGTGTTCATGATTTTTGATTTGTTGAATTAAAGAGTGTGGGTTATTGTTCGCGGCACATAATCAAGGTGATGTTCAGTTTAAACAAAAAAAGTTAAGAGCTAGATATGAAGCATCCTGGGTCTCCACCCGCGAAACCATCTATAGCCAAGGCTCCAAAAATAGAACTTAAGTCTCTACCACTTCATCGGAGGTATGTATTCTTTGGAAAAGGTGACACTTTGCTGGTAATTATTGCATTATCTTTGAATGTGCATCAAGTAGAGAGTTTGGTGGAGGTGTTAAAATGGTTCAAAAGAGCTATTGGGTGGACTATTTCGGATATTATTGGGATTTCTCTCGGGATTAGTTCACATAAAATACAACTCACACCTGATCAAAAGTCAAGTGTTGAACACCAAAGACTTTAAATCCACCTATGCAAGAGGTGATGAAGAAGGAAATTATTAAGTGGTTCGATGCTGAAGTGATATATCCAATCGCCGATATTAGTTTTGTATTCCTGGTTTAGTGTGTACCAACGAAAGGTTGAATGACTATGGTCTCCAATGAGACAAATGAACTTGTTTTGATAATAGCGGTGACTAGATAGAGGGTATGTATAGATTGCAAGGAATTAAATGCATGGACCGATGTAGGGTAGACTTACATGAAAGGGGTAGTTCAAGAGAATGCCATTTGGGTAATGTAATGCACCGGCGACTTTTCAGAGATGGATCATGTCGATATTCTCTGATATGGTGGAGGACACTATTGAGGTGTTTATAGATGATTTTTCAGTTGTAAATGACTCCTTTGAGCAGTGTTTGAGTCATTTGTCCGTGGTTATTAAGAGGTGTGGTGATTGTGACCACGTGCTAAATTGGGGAAAATGTCACTTTTTTGTGAAAGAATGTATGTATTCTATCATCGTATTTGAAGGAAGGGTATAGAGGTTGATCGAGCTAAAGTTGAGATGATAAAGAGACTTTACCACCCATCTCTCTAAAAGGTGTGAGAAATTTTCTTGGGCATGCAGGCTTTTACCGGAGGTTCATCAAGGATTTTTCAAAAAATGCACAACCTTTGTACAAGTTACTTGAGAAAGAGTGTAAGTTTTATTTTGATGAATCCTCTCTTATGGCATTTGGTGAGTTAAAGGAAACTTTGTGCCTGTACCATTCATCATTTCTCCATATTGCAACAAGCCAATTGAGGTGATGTGTGATGCGAGTGGGGTTTCTCTTCATGTTGTATTTTTTCAAAGAAGGGACAAAATCCTTCATCCCATTTACTACTCTAGGAAAGCCCTTAATAAAGCCCAAAAGAACTACACCATAACTTTACAAGAGCAATTTACAATAGACTTTGAGGTGAAAGATGGAAAAGGAAACGAAAATCAAAATGATGATTAGTTGTCCCGATTAGAAGATGAAGTAATGAGGGACTTAGGTGAAAAGGCTGAAATAGATGATACTTTCTGTGATGAGTATGTATCGGCTGCCTCTCAAGACATGATTCCATGGTTCAGAGATTTTTCAAATTATCTGGCTAGTGATATCATCCCACAAGACTTGTCCTTTTATCAAAGAAATAAACTTATGCATGATGTTAAAAAAATCTTTTGGGATGAGCCTTCCTCTACTCATCTGAGTTTTCCCTATGGAATTCTTCGGCGTTGTGTGTCGTAAGTTGAGATTTGAGTTTTTTTTAGGCATTCCATTCTTCGCTTGTAGATGGGCATCATAGTTGTATTCGACTGCTCATAAGATCTTGAAATGTGGCTACTAATGGCCAATATCCATAATGATACTCATGAGTTCGCCAAGGAATAAGATACATGCCAATGAGGTAGTGGATATTAACAGTGATTGGGGATCCCACGTTTTCAATAATCTTGTTAAGGGATTATTTGAAAAATATGGGGTTCGCCATAATATGGCCTCTCCTTGCCATCCTCAAACTAGTGGGATAGTTGAGGTTTCAAACAGGTATATTAAGAAGATTTTGGCAAAAAGGGTGAATGATAGTACAACAGAGGTTAAATGGGTTGAATGTGCTTGATGAATTTTGCTTGAAGGCATTTGAAAGTTAAGCCCTCTACAAAGATAAGATGAAGAAGTACCATGACAAAAGACTGAGAAGTGCGGTTTTTTGGTTGGTGATTTGGTGCTTTTATTCAATTCTAGGTTGCGTTTGTTTTCGGGAAAACTCAAGTCTATATTGACTAGTCCCTATTCGACAACCAACTTATTAGCTTATGGTGACGGTGGTTGGAGGACAAGGAGGGTGTGCCGTTAAAGGTGAACGGGCAGCGAATCCAATCTATCTAGGGGTAACTGAAACAACAAATGAAGTGATCGAGGCAAACCTTCTTGATGAACTCTGAGTAATCAAGAGTCCTCCATTGTGCCGCAACGTTAAATCAAGCGTTGATTGGGAGGCAACTCAATATGAATCTTTTAGACAACTATAGGTTTTCATGATTTTATAGGACTAGTTGCATTATTTTTTCTTTTATTACTTATGTACAGTCTGAATGTTCCTTTATTTTTCTTTAGAAGTGTTGGCTAGAGTTAAAGTAGGGTCTGTATCAAAAGTGTCTAGAAAAATCAAAAGGATTAGCTTAATGGATGTTAAATGTGCAGGGACTAAATCACTAGAAATTTGTAGAAAATTGGTTTGGTACACCCACCGACGGACCCATCGACGGATCATCGTTACTATTTGTCGTGCTCAGGTTTGTTCTTTAAATTTTTTTAATTCAGGGCACTATCGACATAGGGGTCGAAAGACTGTCGACCAACTTAGGGTCCATTGACGGGGAATCGTCGATCCCTCACCCCCCAAAACTGACCCGTCCGGCTACATATTAAAATTTTTTAAACTTTTCAATTACACACCTCTTCACATATCTCTATAACTATTTACCTCCCTATTTCCTCTCTTTTTCCCCCACTTCCTAACCCATTCAGTCCCATTCCATCATAAAATTCCCACACTTCCCCCCACTTCAAAAAAATCTATTCTCTCCCAAAATCATCCATCTTCTTCACTCTCCTTGCAAGTCGGTTTAGTGGTTGGTGTTGTTGCTGTTGAAGTACAAATTTGCATACCCCTTTTACTCCACTACCATTGTAAGGTATGTTGTTATGGTTTTCTATGATTAACTGTGTTTAATTTTTGTAATTACCTTTATTTCTAACTTTGTGTGTACTGAATTTTTAATCCTTTTGCATGCTAAAACTTATACCTAAAAGTACTATGTCACTTAGAACAACTAAAATTGAAAGGGATATGGGTGTATTGTTAATAATTAGCATGTGTTTGCATGATTGTGTTACTGACCTAGGGTTTGATAGGATGTAAAAAATGCATGCTAAAACTAGGAAAATTCAAGTCTAACGAATGATGGGATGTTGGGTTACTTAGGCTTATAAGGATATGTCGAGTTCGTAAGATAGGGGAAACAAAATTGGCTGTAACACTCTGTCCCTTAAGGACACTACGAGACCCAGTTGACGGATCGTTGGTCCCTCGATGGACAGTCGTTGGGGTCCGTCTACCCCAACATTTCTTGTTTGCTCTAAGTGTAACTTGACGGACCGTCATCCCTTTGACGGTCCTTCCTGCACAACAATCGATGGTGTAAGAACCTTTGGTTCTGATTTCTTTTAAAAAAAATCTAACTGTCTGTTAACGGACCTTTATTATTGATCGTCATCGTTTCGAAAGTCCATCCTACACAATTATATACACTTTTAGAAACTTTATTTCTAATGTTTTTAAAATTTATTCTAAGTATACCTCGACGGACCCTTATAACGGACTGTTGTGCCGTCGATGGTCCCTCCTTCATAATCGTCGACATTGTCAGAACCTTTGTTTCTGATGTTTCTAAAATTTATTCTAAGTGTCCCTCGACGGACCCACAAGAGTGATCATCCTTTATTCGATGAATCATTGACTTGTCCATCGTGGACTCTATACTTTTACATTGACATTCCTTCTTAGTTTTTTGCTCTTCTAATCTCTTCTTTTGCATGTGTTGAAGGCTTTCACTTGTACTAACGACTTCTTTCTGCAGGTAGGAAATAGCACCAAAACACAACCATGTCTACTCAGGACGGAGTTCCATGTCCGTCTCTTTGTCAAATTGGTTTACCATAGGCTAAGAGGATGAGCGTGACCCGTAGTACGTGCCACCGGCAACCCGTATTCCAACCCATGATTCGCCCCTCACCAGAGTCACGACCACGAGGGTGGCGCTCGACGTAGTCACTGTTTCCTAGTCTGACTAGGAGCACATACTGACCGGCACACCTTCTGGTTCGGCTTCACATTCCGAGGGAGCGTTTGGATCCGTGGAGGCATCTGTTTCTGAGGAAGATTCCTGCTCTGTGGAGGATTCCAAATTTGAGGAGAATTCTTGTTCTGCCTTGTCTAATGAGGTTGATAGTGCTGACCTACTCAAGCACCCAAGATTGGCTTCCCTACCAAACATGCACTATTGGAGTACTTCCGAGTCTGCAGCAAGCGGGTTGATATTTCCTTTCATTCCATTCGCAAGTTCATCTATGGTGCAGATGTAGATTCCACCAGGACCCCTCTCACTACCGACTTTGACTATTGGTGGAAGTTAATCAAATATGGGCGGTTGCAGTGTGAGCTAGAAGTGAGAGATACAGCCAAGCGGTGGATTGCACCGAATATTTCCGTAGATGGTGAAGCTGTCGATTGGGTGCTGGAGCCCAAAAGGAGTATAAAGAAGTTCAAACACACCTTCATAGCAAAGTTTTTATGGCTATTGGTCCAACACTGCCTTTCCCTCACTACTTCTGATAATATAGTCACCTGGGATCGTGTAGTGCTGATGGAGTCCATGGTTGTAGGGTTTGAGGTGGACTTCACATTTCTATTGTAGGCGGTGATACATGAGAGGGCCTTTTAGGCAACTACTAATTACCCCTTCTTGTGTACGATCTTTGAGTTGTGTAGGTCTACAACAGTGCCCGTGTGGCACATTGGTTGTATCAAGACCCCACTTCGCAGAGTGGATATTGGCCTTATTCGGGATGAGGGAAATGAGTTAGCTCCCTACAAAGGGTCTCGTCCAGAGGTGCAGCCGCTCGGTGAGAAACTGGCGTCCACGATAAAGAAATTCCAAGCGGCTAATACGGCTACATCCTAGCATTCCGACACCATCGTTGTTTAGTCTATCCTGAATGCTAGAACTCTTCCGAGATCCTCCCGCTCATGTCGTTCAACTACACAAGTTCTGCTTGCTAGGGTCTAAAAATTAGAGACCCAATGGCCACACTTACGCATCACATCAAGCCTTGGACATATTTGAGTGTGGGTTCTCTCCCGGCTAGCTCCTATAGTGTATTTGACGACTCTTGAGGCTGCTTTGGAGAGTCAGAGAGTAGACTTGAATACCATACTTGAGGCTCGAGTGCCTGAGTTTGAGGCCTCTTCTACAGAGCTTTTTGAAGACACGGTATTGGCTACCCTTTTCTTTACCGCTATTGTGACACCACCTCCAACACGATATCCTTCCAAGAGGCACTGAGTTAGATATGAGAATGAGTCTTAGGCACAGCAAAAGAAGCGCAATAAGTTGGAGGCTGCGAGGAGAGCCTCACATATGGATGAGGAGGACCACTAGTTTAGGGTTTTAGAAGTGGCTGCTAGGGCGTCTAACGCAAGAGTTGTTGAGGCTGATAGCAGAACTATTGATGGTATTGTTATTGTTGAGGACACAATTCATGGTGTCCATACTATAGAGGGAGCGGGTTCTTGGAAATCGGACCCGTCAACATGTTGATCGTCGGCACTACTCGCCTCAGGTTTACTTCACCTATCACCTTATTTTATATACTTTTATGCATTGGGGACAGTTGCATGTTTTTTTGTTGTTGATGGGCTAAATGGAAAGTGAGTGCTACGGTGAAGTCTGAGTAACCCAACTCACGATCCTCTCTTGTGGTTTTCTTTCCTTTGTTCTTTTTCCTAAAGACATTGTTTATTTTATTGTTGAATCGGCATATTGGTATCTTTTGTACATAGTATAGAAATGAAAGGTGAAGAATGACGGCTTAAAAAATTATATCCTGATTTAACAAAGATGTTGCATGAATAGGAATAGTAATTGAGGAATGAGTGGCTCTATGCATTACATAGAGATACACCACGGCATGACCCTAAATCTAAAGCTCGAGCTAGGTATCTAATAATCTGGTAGGGTAATGAGGTTTCAAGTGAGTTTGAGGAAAATTCGAATAGTCCACCATTGGTATTAAGCTAGAACTTCCCTAGTTAGTCCTGCTAAAATAAAGTTGTGATAGACAATTTTGAAAGTATCATAGGCCCTTATTCAAGATTGCCAATCTTTATCCTAGATAACTATAAACTGATTCTTGATCCAAGTGATTTGAGCTTAAAATAGACCTTTCTTTTTCAACCCAAATGATCTTTTCTGGGAACTATGTGTTGGCCCTTATCCCTCCATTGACATGTGCACCTCAGTTTATACCAAAAATCATATGTTGAAAGTGGCTAATGCATAAAACAACCTTATCATGGCCCTGACCAACCTTGTATATTGTGTACCTTGACTCATGGAAAAACCATGAGTTGAGGGTGGCTAGTTGAGGAATGCTTGACAAAGTAGGGTTAAAAGAATTAAGAAAGAGAAAAAACTTAACAAAAGTGACTCAAGAAATGTTTAAATAAAAGTGAAATTTTTTTTAAAAATTCATGTACTGAAAATGAGAAAGAAATAGAGGCACCACCACTCTTAAGATACAAAGACAATAAGTAATATGACGGAATGAAATGATTAAAAGATAGGAAGATTAGCCGTTAGTTCCAAGATAGAAATAAGCAACAAAAATAAATCCAAATGTACCCTACCTGACCCTGATCCTATGTTACAAGCTAAGAAAGTCCTATCATGATCCTAAAAGTTTATTAAGATGAACTTTAAGTAGTGAATATAAGGGCAAGCATATAACAATGAGTATAAATAAGGTGTGAAGTTGTTCTGAGAGCGAGTGTAGAAAAATAATCTTTATACTCAAACTAAAGTCATTGTGTGAAAATGAGGATGTTGTCTTGATATAAGGAAACTAGTTGCAATACCGGATATTTGGTACCTGAGTGAATAGATCAAAGAGGATAGATGTCGGTGTGTGGTGAGTTTGTGTCATCGTCTGGTCCGTAGGAGCGAGCCATATAGTGATAGCATGCACAAACATAATGAAAATAATCGGTATTGATAGCTAGAAGATTATAAATTCTAAAATAAGGATACTAATATACAAACATTTTGTGGTGACTCATAGTGTGTCTCTTGACGACAAACAACAAATTTAAGTTGAGGGTGTTGATGTACCTTGGTTTCACGGATGTTTCAATACTTTTTCCTTAAGTTTAGTGTGTGTCTAAGGCCTTTTTGAATTAGTTTTAATGTATTTTTCACTTTGTTTGACGGATATTAGTCCAGGATGAAAACATGGAAGAATTGTGCTGAAATTGCAAGTATGACGACCTACAGATCCATCGACGGTCCATTGACCCCTCAACAATCCGTAGGTGGACACCGTCATATAAAGGAAATGCTACTGAAGGAATATTAGGGAATTTTGACTAACTATGGGGATACGGAGGCTCTCGATGAACCATCACCTCCACGGTGGATCATCATGCACATCTGTCATTGTTAACATAATGTAGCTCAAGTACCCAAACTGAAAAGATTCTAAGAGTGGAGAAATGAAATCCATCGAAGGACCATTGTGCTATCAACAAACCATTATCCTTGTCCATCAATGGTAACAGTGAGTTGGAGAATAAAGCAACAAAAAAGAAGCTAAGTGTGGAACGACGGGGGCCTCGGTGGTCCGTTGTGGCTTTGACGGTCAATCACTCCGATTGTCGACTCAGATTAATTTTTTTGGATGATTTTTCGTAAATAGATTCCCATTTTATATTAGGAATTCTTTATTATAAATACTGGTAAAAACCTCATTTTAGAGGATAGAATCGTGGGTATTTTTTAAGTTTTATTGTTTTAGTTGTTGAACTTGTGAATTTGGGGAAATTATTCTATTTTTCGGAAATCGTTTGTTGCAAGAATACTAAATAATTCAAGTAATTTTATTGATTTTCTTAAACCTCATAAAAGTAAGTACATGAATTCTTATTAAACTAATAAGAATTGTTTGATTATTAACATGTGTAACTAAATCAATTGCTAGGATTGTGGGAACTTTGGGTTACTAACAAGGTGAAAACTAGCTAAAATAATAATCCTACAATAGTGTCTTGCATGTATTGATAATTCTTTTGTTTAGAAGTATTTTTAATGAGATCACGCGTTAGAACTCGCCTTGTTTCGACATGGCAGACCAAGGAGGTAGTTGATAAGAAAACAATTATCAACGTAGATTTAGTATACACTATCTAATCGGCTAGGGTCTATTGGTGCGAAGTAACAACTAAGCCATACATCGATTATGATGCTTAATATAAGGTAAAGATAAGGTTTAGTAAATAATACACACTTAGCCGGACCAGGGTGCGGAGTGAAATTCCCTAGTTGTCGGACCAAGGAATTAGAGATATATAACTTACCACTTTGCACGCAAGATACTAGGAAAGGATTGTTAAGCTATATTTATCACGTTATGAACCTCTGAGGAGCACTTAAGCCCTATTTACTTTCATTACTAGATAAAAATCAAATATTTGAACTTGTCACTTGTTTACTTAGACATATCTAATTAAATTCGTTACTAAAAAGCCCCCTTTTTTACTTATTTTCCGAATGGAATTGACTAAATTGAGGTAGGTTAAAGTTAAGTATAAATCATTTTCCTCGTCGGATAGACCCCAACTTTATCGTTGGGTTCTTTACTTGATCCAACTTCTTATACTTCTTTTTGAGAAGTAAATTTGAGCGTATTAGCACACTTCTGACGTAACTAGTGCTCCATATGAGAGTGACGTTGGCCAATGAAATTAAAAATCAATAAAGATCTGCACGCATTGGTATTTTCTTGTGTGCATCGTCTAGGGTACATTTGCATTGGCAAATGTCAGGAAGTGTCTGCAAAGGCATGTGCGTTTTGAGATCCGTTCCCAGGTAAGCGAACAACTCTCCTCAAGTTATCCTTCTCTCCGAAAAATATATAAACTTGGCGTACCTACAATCGCTTTCTTGATGGCAAGTCACGTTGGCCGATGGAAATAAATAACATCCCGGGATTGCATGCCTTAGTCGTGGTGTATGCACATCATATTAAGTTTCAAATTTGATGTATAACTTAGTTATTACATCACAACAATTGAAACTATCCTATTAGATAGTATCCCACTAAATTTATGTGGATTATTCATTTCCTATTAACCACCCCCTTGGTCCGAAAAGTACCAATAAGGCCAATTCTGAAGTGTCCACTCCTTAAAAAGACTTCTACAGGAAAAAATTATCGATGCATGATATAACCTAATTGAGAATTATTATTCTGCTAGGTTTATTTTTTAATCATCCATGGTTCCCACAACCCTAGTTGTGGATTTTTTACCCATGTTTAGAAGAACACAATTCATAATTTATAAATAATAAATCATGAACTTACTTTGAAAAATTCAACTTGAAATCACACAATTATAATTAAAAAATAATCTAGAAATATTAATGCCCGTGTTGCAAAGACAAATCTCTATGAACAAATGTATAAAATTAGTAAAAGAATCCAACCTCAAAAACGAGGTTTTACACCCTATTTATAATAAAACATAGTCCTACATTAATTGTAGTTCAAACAAATTTTTTTGTCCAAAACGCGACTTTAATCGACGAACCCCACAGACGTTCCGTCAATTGAATGACGGACCATCGACTCCATTAGTCCATCTATACTAAGCATCTTTTATCAACCTTCACATTGCATCTTCGCCGATCAAATCGATAGATGAACAACATGGTTCGTCGATTCACCTATGGTCCATCGATTCTTCTCGTCGTTCCATACTTAGCTTTTCTTTAACATCAGGTACTGGGACTTTCTCTAATCATATTGACATTTTGCCATGACTGACCGTCAATCCTTCCATAGACCCATACTTAGTCAAAATTCCCATAGTTGCTTCCAGATGCCTTAACCTTCAATCGACGGTCACCACCTACGGTCCCTTCATTGGACAACGGGCCGTCATTAGCCTTTTGGGTTACTTTTTCACTGATTCTTAACAGTTTTCTGCATCTTTGTTTTTGACAAATTTCCTGCAAAACAAAGATAAAACATAATAAAATTACAACAAAAAGATTCTAGACATACACCAATCATAATTAAAAAGTATTTAAAGTACTGTGAGACCACGGTAAATTAACACCCTCAACTTAAATTTGTTGTTTGTCCTCAAGCGACAAATATCCTCTTTTCAAATTTCGTAATCACATAGGTATCAATCCCAATTTTTTTTTGTTTCCTTAGTTTCTATTTATTCTCTTAGACTTGATAGGCTATCTCATGTGGATCAGACCGTGACACTGACTTACCATGCACTGACACCTCTACATTTTTGTCTCTCGGCAAGGTACAAACTTTCGAATATTGAAATTAGTGTCCTAACTTAAAAAGATATCCTCCTTTTTCACATACTGAATTTATCTTTGAGTATAAGGATCACTTTTAAACACTAACGCTCAAAAAAAATTCACACCTAGTTGGTACTTATCGCCATAGGCTTGCCGTTATTTTCATAGCTTAGGTTAACCATATTAGACTGTTAGGATCATGATTGGACTTTATTGTATTGTAATGTTTGCTCAGGGTCAGGTATGGTACATATGGGTATATTTTAGTGACTTGTTACCCTCTTTGACATTACGGCTAAGCGTCCTACCTCTTTCGTTATCTATTAAGGCCCTGCTTTTCCTTGCATCTTTGCCTTATTTTCTCCTTTCTTTTTTCTTTTGTGGAAGTGACTCTTACTTCTTTTTGTTCAACACTCTTTTATTTATATTCAATTGACTATTTTGACTTAATCACTTGTCTTGTTCATGTCCCTTTTCTTTTCCATATTACCCTATTCCATACCCACTTTTTGGGTCATCACACATAATAGCCACCCTCAACATCTGATTTTTCTATGTGTCGAGGTACACATTACCAAGGTTGGGACAGGGCTAAGACGAGGTCAGTGTATGCATCACCCTCAAATTTATGGATTTGGACTAAGTTGAGGGGCACATGTCCAAGGAGTGACCAGGTCAAATACATTATACCCAGGGAAGTTGAGTTGGTGAAGAAAAGAAAGGTCCAATATAGGATAAAACTATTTGGATAAAAAAGAAATAAAAACATCATTCGTCTCGCTTCACTTTAGGCTAGATGTTTTGTAATTTCGAAACAAGGACTATGATCCTTTCCTAATTGTCTAACACAAATTCCTTTGGCAGGAGCAAACGGGCAAGATCTAGCTAGCTACCAACAGGGAATATAAAATCTCCTCACACTCTCTTGACACCTCATTACACTATAAGATTATCGATCACCTAGTTTGAGTGTTAGAGTAAGGATCATTCAGTGGGTCCATATCTATATCATGATAAGATCCTACATTCAACATTCATTATACCTATTCCTGCAAGCACTTTCTTAGAACATGATATCATTCATGTTTAGCCATCATGCTTCATTTATTCACTTTCATACTTTGTACAACCACCACGAGAGGATCATCAATTGTGTTACTCATACTTCACCCTAGCACTCCATATCAATTTAACCTACTCCCAACAAAAAAGCATGCAATTGTCCCCAAAGCATAAAAAATATAAAGATAGGGTGGTAAAGTTAAAAAAACCTGAGGCTCATAGCACCGATTATCAACAAGCAGGCGGGTCCATTTTTCCAGAACGCACACTCTTATTAGGGACACCCTCAGTAGTGCCCACAGCAGTATACACACCCTCAGTGGTGGTACTCACATAAACCTCCACTATAGAGATAGACGCCCCAACAGCCAACTAAAGAGCCCTTATCTGGCGGGTCTCCTCCTCAACAATAGAGGCTCTTCTTGCTGACTCAAGATCAGTTCTCTACCACCTCCTAGCACGTGACTCATCTACCTAAGTGGTACGATTGGAATGGTGTCTCTTGTCAAGCTCACGTGGCTCAGGCGGCGTTGTAGTTGGAGCAGTGAATAATGTATAAAGCACTGTGTCCTCTACAAGCTCAACTGCTGCAATTTTACACTCGGGTCCACTCATCTCCAGTATGGTATCAACATCTACCCGCATTCTCGTCACAACCTCCTAATGAATAGTCAGATCAATGGTGCGGGATGGGCGTGCTAGAACTCGTAGATTAAATGCATTGAGGCGCTGGTGGACCACCTTAATCTTCAGCTCTGTCTGCTAAGCCACCTTTTTCTCAATCTTCTCCTCTGCCTCGGCACTGGATTTATCCATCCAAGAGTGGATATGATGCTTCAATGTGGCCATCTAGGCATCTATCTTTTGGACTCTAGCAATCGGGACAAGTGCTGCTGATTGTGGAGTAGACCGAGAACAACTAGGCAACCTACTAGTGCCAGAGGTAGACTCAGCAGGGTGTGTACCGGTGGGATCTGAAGTGGCAGGATCAGCCCCTTGGGTTTGATCTACCGTAACTGTCAAGTTCGCAGTCAGCAACTACAAATCATCTTTGGGCCCTCAACGTGGTGCCGCCACATTGGCCTCATCCCTAATGAGATCCATATCCACAATCCCGGTTTGATTACGAAGAATATCACAGTGCCAGAGGGGTAACCCAGCATCCCTGCATAACTTGAAAATCATGTAGGCAAACGCATAAGTGGTACACGCCTGGATATACCTCTCATGTATCACGGAGATCAAAAACCTAGCCAATTCGATCTCCAATCCGGCTACATGTGTTTCTACTAGGAACTCTCTATCACAGGTAAGGATATTATTTTCTGCCATTAGGGAAAGGTGGTGGGGGATAAACAACCAGAAGAAGTTCACTGCAAAGATGAGGTTGGACTTCTTGATAAGGCCTCTAGGTCCAAAACCCAGTCTGATCCCTAATCGTTAATGGAGAGATGTTGTGAAATACACCTCATTGTGGACTCTCTCTGATCTCTACTACGCGTATACTGGAAACTCTTCACCAACTCCCACCTGTAGTGAAACTCAAGAGTGAAGAAAACCCTTGCGGCAAAATTGGACCAACCGTAGAGGAAATGTTGGATGCAAGTAGAAGCAATGTCCACCCGGAAGCCTCAAACTCAAACATCTATGAGTGGGTTGTTTTTGGCCGGGTTCGACCGCCTATCCAAAGAACCTCGAGAGTCAGTACATATGGGGCGTAGAACTCTCGCATAATCTTCTCATTATAAACACACAATCCTAGCCATCCACTCAAACCGGTTGCAAGTAAACAAGTCATGCACCAACGATTTGTTTGTAGGCTACCTGTCAGAACTCGCCCCTCGACTTTCACTAACCAAGTCATCACCCCCTTATCATTCAACACTTTTGCATCCCTGTGGACTGGTAATTTTTCCTCTATGCACCACCGGTTGGGATCATTGAAAACTGGTATAGGTACCTGATGATAAGGTGCCGGAATAGACTCCAAACAATGAGCCTCATAAGACGAGGCATTTCGGGCAGGCACATGTTACAGAGTGACTCTCTATGACTCGAAACAATAGGCAGTGGGCACATTCGTCCTCGTAGAGTGGACAACCTCTGAACCTAAAGCCTCTTGAGAACCAGATGCTCCTTCAGATCCCGAGGAACGTCTAGAAAGTGTGTCGGTCATTGTGTGCTCCTCATCAGACTAGGAGGCAGTGACTACGCTAGACGCCAACTTGTAGGGGTGCCCCCGGTGACTTTAGCAGCTGGTGTAGGAGTACGAGTGTTATGGGGCATGTATTCCGGATCTTGTTCATCATCTGACATGCCTATCAACCTTCTAGAAGGAGTGACATACATTGACCTACCTATAGAATAAACGAGGTCTTGTTTCGGGGCCATAAGAACCTCACAAGAAAATTGTTAGTCTCAATGTAATAAATCTACACAAACAACATAATCAAGAAAAAATATGGAAACCTTTCAAAGACAACTCAGTTAGAAACGACAGACGTGCAGAATGGCTCGTCGATCAATCAATAAACCATAGTCTACTTCTCTCATCTGACACTTAGAATAATAAACTTGTTCTGCAATCAAACATTCAGTCATAAATGACAAACGTGTAGAACATCCCATCGATCAAACGACAGAGCGTAGTCAACTTCCTTAATTCCAATGTTAAGCACATTTAAATGTTAGGAATCGCGGACCCCATCGATATTCCGTCGATCAATCGATGGTCCGTAGATGGGGTCTCGTTCTTTTGGTCAGAGATAGGATTTTAGGGCTTGGTTTTGACCCCACATATGGACATTTAAAGCACATCAAAAGTTCACCAAACATCTAATAACAAGCATAAGACCAATCCGTAATCCTTAGGACTTTGATTTTGAAAATTTTTACCATGGATTTTACGAGACTTCTTAGCCCTTTGTTTGGAAATCAACAAGCATATTGATTTTACACAGTTTCCACCCCAAACCCATTCACTTTCTATCAATATAAGGGAACTAGAACAAAATTTTAATAAGTTTAACATGCAATTTTGTCCTTATGTCAATACCTACATATAATCTATTTGTTTCCACAAGCAAATAAATAAGATTTCATTAAGCAAAGGGAAATGAAATACTTGTAAGATCTAGGGGAGTGAATGAGTGGGTGATCTTACAACACCAACCTACATTCCGCCTTCAAACACTGACCGGAGAACACAAAGGAAACGGAGTAGAAACTGGGGATAGTCTTTCACGATTTCTTGGAGTTTGGGAGAATTAGGTTTCTGGAAGAAAATAAAAGGGAGTGATTGTGGGAGTTAATAGAGAAAAAAGGGAATAAGGTGAAGGAAAATGGTTGGGAGGGACTTTAAAAGATGTGGGGGATAACTTAATAGGTATATTCTAATATAGCCTGTCGGGTCAGTTCTATCACTTGTTTTATTTAATACACGGTACCCCGTCGATAGTCCCTAAGTCAGTAGATGAAACATCGACTGGACCGTCAATTGTACCTAAACATTATAAAAATTTCAAAACATTCCTGGGATCTATGGACATCATCGATGGTCTATCGATTGAAAAACGGCCAGTCGGTTTGTCCATAGATTTGTGCGCCAGACCAATTTCTGTAGAATTTTTGTGCTTTAGTCCCTGCACATTGAAAACCCATTAACCATTCTTTTTTTTTGTTGACACTTTTTACAAACGAACCATAAACTACTCTTTAGCCAACACACTAAAACAAAACAAAAGAATGCAAATATTCCTACGAAGAAAACAAAAACTATTGTTGGCTAGTAATACACATTGGTTTTCCTCCCAAGAAGTGATTGATTTAACATCGCGGCACGAAGAAAGATCCTTGATTACTCAGACTTTATCAAGGCGATATGCTTCAACAACATCATGGACACTCTCCGCATGACCTAAATATATCGTGATTCTTTGAGCATTTACAGTGAACCTTGAACCCCCCTTATTCTCCAACTCAACCACTCCACGTACGAAAACTTTAGTTATCAAGAATGGCCCAACCTATTTGAACTTGAGTTTGACCCAAAAAAAGCCCAACCTATAGATTAATAAAAGCACCAAGTGCCCAATCGCAAATTTGCGCTTCTCAATCTTTTGGTCATGGTACCTCTTCATCTTCTCTTTGTGGATGACTGAACTTTGATATGCATTTTGGAGAAACTCATCAAGCTCATTCAACCCAATAAGTATCAGTTCTACTTCCTCATTCCAATCGATCTTTAGTTTCTTTATCGTATACATGGTCTTGTGCTCTAACTCAACCGACAAGTTACAAGCCTTCTCATAGACAAGTTGGTATGGAGACATATATATGGGTATTTTGTATGCAGTCTGGTAAGCCCAAAGAGAATCATAAAGACTCATTGACCAATTTGCTCTATTATCATTCACCATTTTTGATAGGATCTGCTAGCTTTCTCTATGGGACACCTCAACTTGCGCATTAGTTTGTGGATGGTATGGAGACGATACATTGTGGCGAAGTCCATATTTCTCCAATATCCCCTTGAACAACTTGTTACAAAAGTGAGAGCTCCCATCACTAATAATGTCCCTAGGTTTGCAAAATGTTCTTTTTCAAGAACGCGGTGACACTCTTCCCTTCATAGTTGGCATGTGTTATGGCTTCCACCCATTTTGACGCATAGTACACCTCCACAAGAATATATTTCATCCCATGAGAAATAACAAACGGGACCATAAATTGAATTCCCCATACATTAAACAACTCAATCACTAGATTGGGATTTAAAGAGAGGTCTTGCCTCTTCGAAATTCCTTCAATTTCTTTCGCACCTATCACATGCCTTGGAGAACACATGAGAATCTTGGTGGATTGTTGGCCAATACTACCAAAACCGCAAAATCATTAGGCAATATGGGAACCACTATAATGCCCACCCACAAGCGAGGAATTGGATGCCTAAAATCACATAGCATCTCTACTTCAAGCATATAATGACGAATAAGTACATCAGCACAACTCCTGTATAAGTAAGGCTCATCCCAAAAGAACGTTTATACATCATGCATGAATTTTTCGTCTAATGGAAGGAAAAGTCCGATTGGACTATATCACTAGTCAAATAATTCGCAAATTTGGCGAACCATGGAATCAAATCATGAGAAGAAGCAAATACATGCTAATCATGGAAGGTATCATCAAATTTAGATTTTTCATCAACTCTCTCATAGCTTCAACCTCTAATATGTACAAGTGATCGACAACTTGATTTTTCAGTCTCTTTTCTATATTTAACCTCAAAATCAACATGTACCTCAATATGGAGTGGTATGTATGCCCTATAACTATCGCGCCAAGCAAATATGAGCGAAATTTTTGAAAGAATATACCACCACAAGGAGTTCTTGATCTGTCACATTGTATTTCTTTTGTGCTTCATTCAGGTCCTTACTAACACAATAGATGGGGTGAAGGATTTTATCCCATCTTTGTCCCAATACCACACCAAGGTCAACACTACTTCAATCACACATCACCTCAAATGGCTTACTCCAATCTGGGGGAATAATTACGGCGGCGACCCCAAAAAAAAACCTTCTCCTTAACTCTCTCCAATACCTTCATATAGGGATTCATCAAATAGATTTACCTTCCTATCACTACTTGCAACAGAGCATGTGTCATTTTTGATAAATACATAATAAACCTCTGGTAGAAGCCCGCATGCCCAAGAAAACTTCTCACACCTTTTACTGAAATGGGTAGAGGAAGTCTCTCTATAACCTCTAATATTTCTCATTTAACCTCTATCCTCTTCTCCTAGATGCGCTGTCCTAATAATATAATCTCTTTCACCATGAAGTGACATTTTTCCCCATTTAGCAAAAGCTTGCAATCTTCACATCTATTGAGAAACTCGGCCAAGTGACTCAAACAACAATCAAAAGAGTCTCCAACTACTGAAAAGTCATCCATAAATACATAAATAGTGTCCTCCATCATATCTAAGAATATCGACAATATACATATCTTAAAATTAGTCGGTGAATTAAAAACCCAAAAGGCGTCTTTCTGAATGCAAATGTCCCATAAAGGCAAGTAAAGGTGGTTTTATCTCGATCATCTGGTGCAATAGAGATTTGATTATAACCCGAATAACTATCAAGAAAATAGTACCATCCTATTCCTGGAGTCTATCTTACATCTGATCCATGAAGGGCATAGGGAAAAGATCCTTCTCAGTCCATGCACTCTACTTCTGATAATCCATACAAACTCTACATCCGGTCATATGCGTCATTGGAACAAGCTCTTTCTACTCATTAGGAAACACTGTCATTCCCCCATATTTGAGCACATACTAAACAGGTCATACCGAACTACTATCTTCAATAGGATATATGACTCCGGCATCCAACCACTTTATAATATCCTTTTTAACTACCTTTAGCATATGTTTATTTAAACGTGTATCAAGAATGATTTGGATTTCGTGTGAACAAAAAGAAGGTGGGATCAAAATATTATCTGCAATAGTACAACCAATTGCTCGTTTGAACCTCTTTAACATTTCTACCTGACAATGTACTTGTTCTATAGTCATATCCGATTAAATGATTACCGACAAAGTTTCATCTCTTCCCCAAGAAGGTGGGAGCATACGCTTCATACCATTAACAGGTCCTGTGTAGACGTCTTAAGCTCTGAATTTTAGTGGGGGCTCGCTCAAATACGATGTTTATCGTGGCGGCGCGGCGACTCGCATGTTCATATCTAACTACATCTTTTTGTGTGAATAAAAATTCACCTCGATCAAGTGCCGCAACCAAAGACCCATACCCTTTAATACCATCCCTCTATAAATTCATTATCATTGCCGATAGTGCCTCAACACAAAGGTGCTCTTCGATTTGTACCTCACACTTACTTTCAACCCTGTAGGATATAGCAGACACCGTTCAGAGCTCACTATTGTGCTTCATGGAGATATAAATGTTGAATGTTATTTATTTGTATCTTAACATAAACTTCATCTTTACTTTTTCCATATCAACAAAGGTGCGACCAATTGAAAGCAAAAACCTCCAAAGAATAATAGGCACCTCAAAATCCACCTCACAATCAAGAATGACAAAATCGGTGAGAAATATAAATGACTATACCTTCACTAACACATCATGGAGTATCCCAATAGGCCTCTTAATTTTTTGATAGGCCATCAATAACCGTATCGCAGTAGGCTTTGGGTTACCTAAACCGAATTTTGTATAAATGGAGAGAGGCATGAGATTTCTTCTTGCACCGAGATCACATAGTGCTTTAGAAAAGTGTAACAAACCGATGGTACATAGTATAGTAAAAGTTCTTGAATATTCTTTCTTTTGCACAAGAGACCTTGTGGCAATAACACTACAATGCTGCATTCAGTCATCAAATTCAAAACATACCAATCTCTTCTTTGTAACTATATCATTCATAAACTTGTTATAATTTGGCATTTGTTCTATAAGCTTTTATCAAAGGGACATTGATGGAAAGCTATTTCAAAATATTTATAAAAAGTATCTATGTACAATCCTCCATTTCTTCAACAATCTCTAAGTGAATGGTGGTGGCGGCTAGGAATAGGGATAATTTTTTGGGGTACTTCTTCTTCTTTCACCGCTTTTTCCACTAATTCACCACCAGTTTAAACTACCTCTTCATATTTTCTCACATCTTCGTCTACAATAGAGGACATTGGTCGATAAATGATTTAATTACCCCTCGAGTAGCGATTGCCATGAAATACCAATCATTTTTATGATTTTTAATGGTATTACTATTAAGAGTACCCGGTTGACGTGGGTTCACAGTAGTAGACAATTGGGCCATTTGCAACTCATGATGCTCGATTCAGAGTTGACTACATGTCCATCCACCTTTTGATCGATATTAGCCAAATCACCGATAAACTTCTTGGCATGATCATTATTATTCAAACCTCCGCCTCATCTTTTTAACATATTGTCAACTCGCGCCGTACTACTTCCACCAAGCCTAGTCGCAACTTCAAAATTTTTTTGCGAAACATAGGTCCGACTTTGGTCATTTCTGATACCACAGGTAACCTATTAAATGTTATTTTCGCGGTTGTAGTTTTCATATTAAACATTACATCTCAGTTGTAATTATAATAGTTCCAATTTTATTTCCTTGACCTTCGCGCCAATTCTCCTATTTTGAGTCTTGTGCGTTGCGAGAGATTTTCTCCAACATTTCTGCGATCTCTGCCTATGTGAACTCACCATAAGAACCACCCGCAATAGTATCAAGCACTACCTTATTTTTATTTTCCTGCCCCCGATAGTAGTACTCATTTAACGACTCATCTTTAATGCGTTGGTCTGGAACACTTCTGACAAATGAGGTGAATCTATCCCAAGAGCTAATCATCGACTCCCAAGGAAATGCCACAATGTTGTTCACTCTATCTTTGTGGTTGAGATTTTTAGACCCGGGTAGTACCCTGCTAGGAACAAATCCCTCAACAGGTCCCATGTATAGATCGAACTATACGACAACTTAATGAACTATATCGCGACCTCTCCCATCATTAAGTGAGACAAAGATTTTAACCCGATGACGTCCATGTCCAAGTATGTACTCCCTAGCCAAGTCTTACACATCGACCTCAGTTTTGCGAGGTAAGAATGTTCATACTCAGATGGTAGCCCAAAAAAAAACCTCTAGTAGTAAGCATCTGCATCCGGATACTAGTTACGATGAATGTGTGACCCTATCATAGAGGAGTTAGGACAAGAGTCCCATCATAGTGAATGATTTTAATGTTGCCCCTATAGAACTCTTGAGGGCGTGGAATGGGAGGTTGCCTCCTAAAAGAACCATTACGAGAGTTCTCCACAATCACTTGATTGTGAGAATCAACCGGCAAAGGAAGCTGACAGTTGATCCCATCACGTAGATTTGCGGGATTCTAATTATCAATTATTCTATTGAGTTTGTTGTTAAATTCAGGATCAAAAGGTACAATTGGTTCTCCTCGACACCTGTACTTTGCATACACTAAAGCTAGACATGTCCCAAAAAAATTTAGTATTTTATATTAAAGTTAATCTCAAAGGTTGGGGTCAATTCCACGAGGAAAATAGTTTAGACTTAACGTCAATGTACGATTAATTCTATTTAGTCATGTCCTTTCCAAAATCTAGTAATAAAGGGGGGGGGGTATGTGAAACAAAAGTATTGTAATATTGTAAAATCAAACAAGTATAAGGAGTCAATTATTGGTTTTTATCAACTTATGATACAAACTAAGGTGTCAGTGTTCCTCATAGGTTAATAACGTCATAAACCTAGTTATAACAATTCTTCCCTTATGTTTTTCAGTCAATATGATAGGTTATGTATCTCTAATTCCTTAGTCTGACATTAGAGAATTTCACCCCGTATCATGGTCCGGCTACATGTGTTTAAGTTACTAACCCTTACCTTTAATTCATATTGATCGTCATATTCAATGAATGGCTTAGTTATTGCTTTGCACCAATCAAAACTAGCCTATTATATAGTAACCCACTAAATATATGTCGATAATTCTTTTCCTATTAACTACCCCCTTGGTCCGACAAGTACCAATAAGGCCAGTTCTACCACGTGCACTTGTCAAAAAGAGTTCTAAACAATGAAATTATCAATGCACACAAAAACCTAATTGAAAATTATTACTTAGCTAGGTTATTTTGTTAATAACCTATTGATCCCACAACCCTAGTTGTGGATGTAGTTACCCATGCTTAGAAGAACCCAATTCATAATTGATAAATAATAGATTCTGAACTTACTTTGACAAATTAAAAAAAAACACATAAATTGAATTTGAAATCACACAATTATATTAAAAACCAAATTCGAAATATGAATTAATGACCAAGTTTCAAAAACAATTCTCCAAGAACAAAAGTAATAACTTAGTAAAAGAATCCAACCCCAAAAACGAGGGTTTACACACTATTTATAATATAATAAAGTTCTCAATTAAAGGAGTTCAAATAATAATAGTTTTTCATAATGTGACACTAACGGTCCGTCGTGAAATGACGACCTACATAGACGATCCATCGATCAAATGATGGACTATCAACTTCCTCCGTCGGTCAATACTCAAAATCTTTTATAATCCTTCGCTTTGAATCTTCTCTTATTAAATTAACGGATCAATAACACATTATGTCGATTCACCTATATTCCTTCGATGCTTCTCGTTGTTCCATACTTAGCTTTTCATCAACATCGGGTACTTGTACATTGTCTGATAAAACCGACGTTTTGTCAGCACAGACCATCGGTCCTTTCATCGCTCCACACTTAGTTAGAATTCCCCGAGTTGCTTCCAAATGCCTGAACCTCAAATATATGGTCACCACCTATTGTCCGTGGATGAGACGAAGGGTTTTCCATGGCCTTTGTGGGTCATTTTTGAATAATTTTTCACAGCCTTTTGAATTTTAGTTTTGGACTTTCCTGCAAAACAAAGATAAAATATATTAAAACTACTACAATGTTAATGAAAAAATATTGAAAGTACCATTAGACCACAGTAGATCAGTAGTCTGCTCGAATAATCTTTGGGATGCAAAAAAAAGTTAGTTGACGTCGGACATTGGCTGCCAACCTTGTCCAAAGCGTGCGGTCTACATACATTGTACGTGGCATGACAACATCTTTTGTACTCTTCACACATCGCTCTACCAATAGTGAACATGGCCTGCCAGCATCGTCTTTAGCTTATACACATCGGTGTGCCCACATCAGATGTGGCCTGCCAACATTGTCCATAGCTTGCACATATCGACGTATAGATGTCGTCCAATATTTTCCGTAGCTTGAACAATATCATCCAAGGCATACATACATAACAAATAGAAGACAACATCAACCAAGGCCTAAACGCATCTAACATGTCATGTGCCCATTAGGAAATAAACATTGGCCAATGGAACGCAACTTTAACAAAGTCATTTATGCATTGGTTGTTGTGTATATGCATCGGTTGAGCAACGTTTGCATCGGTTTATGTCAGCCATCATTATCTAACATCGGTGCACATCGGGCTACAGACATTTGGCAACAATACGCAACATAATTTGTGGGGTGTTGGCAGGGCGACATTGGCATCGACCGATAGCTGGAATCCTCATCCAAGATGTATTTTCTTCAATCAAGCAACATAGGCAAATTACAAAAGGAATTGGCCAGGCAACATTGGTGGTAGAGTTTCGTATCGGCCCTACCTTATGCACATCGCTTAGAGGAAGTCAGGCATGGACCAGTTGCATTGGTCGTGGCATATCCACACAACTTTGTGGTCGTCGGCCATGCCCTTTACCTATCGCCCTTTTACTGCAAAGAACGTCCAGCTGACGTCATACATGGGCCACCTATTCGCCTAACCTGCAAATTGTTCAGCTGATGTTGTCAATGAATTGATTGTAAAGGTTGTGGTTTGTGCACATCGCTAAGCCATTGTGGGGTATGGACTTCCCACATCTTCTTTTGTGTGCAAACAATGGTCGGTCCCCATTCACCATGGCCTAACACAATGATCAGATGACGTCGGGCGTTGACTGCTCCTATAGCATGTGGCCTAAATAATACTCAACTGATATACGATGTTTCTTTCCTACATACTCTTTGTCATGCACAGAATAGAAAGTTGATGTTAAACGTGGACTGCCTGCATTACATTTTTCATACAAACAACGGTCAGTCTACATTTGACTTTGGTTATTCCCATTTACTTTGTGTTGTACAAAATGGTCAATCGAAAACAGATGCGGCATGCCCGAATCTTCTTTCTACATTGTCAGTCATCGTAAGGCGTGGTTTTTCTACATCTGCTTTGGCCTACATACAGTCAGATGACATTGGACATGAATTACCAACACTGTATTAATCCTACACATATTGGTCTGCCAATGTCGAACGTGGCCTGACTACAACATCTTTAGCCTGCACAAATCAGTCTGCTGACCTCCAACATTTCCTACCACCATCGTTCGAAGCCTTCAAAAATTGGTCTGTCAACATCAGATATGAAATATCAGTATGTAATTTGTAACCTACACATATCGGTCTACAGATATTTGCCAACGTTAGGAAGCATCAGCCAAGGAATACATGTATTTGTCATCGCATTTGTGCATATGGAAAGAGACATCGACCAATGGCATGCCTCTTCACCTAAGGCCGACACACATGGATGAGAAATGTGTGTATCGTGCAACTAATGTTGCCCAATGTATTAGAAATCATCCAAGGCCTTCATGTACGGACATAGCATCTGTGCATCTTGAAAGCGACATCGGCCAACAACATTTAACATCATACAAGGCCTACAAGCATCATATGTGTCGTGTTGACATTAGCTCGACCACATAATCCGTTGTCTAACTACATCGTGCTGGCAAAATTTGTCGTGGCCTATTCCCTTCGACCAAGCCATATCTGTCAACAAAATTAGGCATCGTCCAGGTGACATTAGTCATGGACTGTCGCATTGGTCCAAGCCTGTACTTATTACTAGGACGACATCAGGCGTGTACTATGCACATAACCCATAAAATGTGCACATCACCTAGTGGTCATCATACTTTTCCTTCCTTCATCGCTCTTTCCTTCAGGGAACGTCCACCCAATGTTGAACATGGGCTGCTAGAATCTTTGCATCCAACTCATTGCTCAATTGAGGTCTTCTGTTGACTGCGTACAACGCCATAGGCTTCTGCAAATCACTCTCCTGTTGTCGATCATGGTTTGTCTGCATCACCCTTAGAATATATACAATGGTGAGGAGACATAGAGCGTTCCCTTCCCCCATCATCTTTTTCCAGCGCATAAGACTTAGTCGACGTCAAATGTGGGCTGACAGCATCATCTAGAGACAGCACACTTCCGTCTGTTGAAGCCAAACATTACCTGCCATCATCATCTATAATCTTCACACATTGGTCTGAAGACCTCGAATGTGTCCTTCAAGCATCATCCATAGCCTGCACACATCGGTCTACTGAAAATAGATGTGGCCTGCCAGCATCGTGTGTATGCTGGATATATCCATTTGCACATGTCGACCAACGGCTGACAACATCAGCCAATTCATGTATGTATCCTGTGTTTCATGTGCACATATGGCAAGAAACGTCGACCAATCGCATATAACTTGAACCAAATCATGCATGCACGGAGATGTAATATGAGTATCTTGTGTGGTACGTTAGCCAATGGCATGTGACATCAGCCAAAGCCAGCATGTGCGAATGTGCCATATGTGTATCTTGAATGCGACGTCGCCCAACTGCATACAACCTCATCCAGGTCTTGTACACATTTGTCATGTCGTGTACACATTGATTGGGAGGCTTCAACCGTTGTCTGAGCATATCGACCATGCAACGTCAACTTTAGCATGCTAACATCGACTAAAACACATGGGCCAATTGGAGGCAGCAGCACACAAGGCCTGCACGCTTCAGCCATGTGTGTGCACATTAACTTGGAAACATCAGTCCTGTCCTGCGCACATTAGCCAAATGACATCGACAAATAACAAGATGCATTAACCAACGCTTGCAAACATCAAAGATTGTATGTGTGCATTAATTGGTTGACTTCTGTCATGGCATGCATGCATCTATCAGGCGATGTTGGCAAATTGTGGGCAGCATCAACCAACGTCTTTATAGAACTAACATGGTTTTTGAAC
This sequence comes from Solanum habrochaites, assembly GCA_027704765.1. NCBI lineage: Eukaryota > Viridiplantae > Streptophyta > Magnoliopsida > Solanales > Solanaceae > Solanum > Solanum habrochaites. The sequence continues at coordinate 36,243,852 of JAKWJA010002499.1, read as the reverse complement.
GTTTTGAAAGAGACATCGGAAAGAGGCATACATCATTATCAAATTTATACATGTATTATACATGGTGTGTGCATCGACTGAGCGACATTTGACTTTGGAAAACGGCATGCCCCCTCAACCAATGCTTGTGCTCTTCATGCAGGAGATATCAACCAAACGGTGCACAACATCATGCTACGCTTTCAAGCATGTGAAATGTGATGTGAGAATCAAGCAAGCAACATTCTCTAATCGACTACAACATCAGCCAACCCCTGCATGCATCGGACATGCGGTGTGTACATCCTGTGGGTGACATTAGCATAGGCCAACGTCAGCAAATACTACAAAATGCTTGGGCTCTTTGGTCAAGCGATGTTAGCCAATAGCACGCAAAAACAATAAAGGCGTGCATTCATTTGTCGAGGCGTATGATCAGTGACTCTTCGACATCAACCAATGATATGTTATATCAACAATGGCTTGTATGCATCAGTTGTGGAGTGTATGCATCGATGGGGTGAAGATCGTGACCTCATGCATCGGTAAAACAACATTTGTTAATGGAAAGCAATATCAAATAAGTTTTTCACAAATCTAGAAAGTATCGTTCTAACAATGTCATGTTGCATCATCAAAGGCATGGACTTATAACCTGTGGCATATGTGCATTGGCTAAGAGATATAAACGTCGGCCAATAGAAAGTACCATCAATTAAGGCTTATGGTCTTCAGGATAGAGACGTCTTACAATGGCAGGCAAAATCATCCAAGGCATGCACCCATCTTACATAACATGTGCGGATCTTGAAAGTGACTGGCCATGGATTGATGAACAATCCAAAGCTTACACGCATCAATTATGGTGGTTTGCATCGACTAGGTAATATTTACATTGGCTAAGGTTAGGCAATATCAGCCAAGGCATGTGTGGTTAAGGAAGTAACGTTGTCCAATGGAAGGCCAAAAACATCAACCAAGGTCTTCATGCAATAGTTATGGCTTGTGAAATTAGCTAGGTCACATTGACATCAGCCAACAAAAGACACCATTAGCCAAGGCATGTGTGTTTACGGAAAGCTTCAGTGGCCAATGGCAAATAGCATTCGCACACAACATTGATTGTGGAATTGCACATCGGTCGAGGCCTGAGCATATCCCTTAGCCTACATAAAGCATGGACCGTCTAAATCAACATTGACCTATGCACATCACTCACCGGTAATCCGTCTTAGCCTTCACTATCATCCTTGGTCTTCACACAATGGTAATGTAAAACATGTGTTGCCCTCATCAACCCTAGCCTGCACACTTCTCAACTTACCTCGCTCATTTACTACGTGCATCAATCGTGGCTTCTGCATATCGCTAAGACGGTGTCGGCCAATGGAATGCAGTATCACCTGTATCTTGTGGCATTGGATAGTGACCTTGGACAGTGAAATGTAGCATTACCCAAGTCCTATACACATCAGTAGTGGTGTGCATGCATTGTTGTGTGACATCGGCATAAGGCAACAATAGAAACCTTTTGCCAAGGCATGGCATTTTTTAGGTAACTGACGTTGTCCAAAATGAAGCAGCATCAGCTAAGAGACATTAGTCATTTACCACCCGCATCGATTGTTTCTTGTGCACATTTTTCAATAATATTGACTACGGAATGAGAGCATAGACCATGTATTGTAGCATCACTTTAGTTAGTGTAGAGAATGGACTACCCTAATTGCTTTTGGATTACACACAATAGTTGGTCAACATCGCGTGTTGACAGCCCGCATAGCCTTTGGCCTGCAAACAAACATTAGTCAATTTTTGGAGAGACCTACCTGCATTATTTTTGGTTTGAACATAATGGTCAGGTGGCATGCGACGTGGTCTGCCCAAATATCCTTTGGTATGCACACAATGGTAAGACTACGTTGGATGTGGGATGCCACCATCATCCGAAGCCTACACATATAAATATATCGACGTTAAATGGTTCCTGATAGCATCGTCGATATCCTTGAAACATCACCATATTGACATCAATTGTGTCCTCCCAACATCATATGTAGACAACGTAGATCAATTAACCGATGTTGGATGTGGCCACCCAGCATCGTTCATAGCGTACACACATCGGTCTGATGAAGTTATACAATGAGACATAGTATCACCCAAGGCCTACATACTTATGACGGGCTTTGTCATCTTGCAATGGACTTCCGTCAATGGCATACTCCTTCAGCAAAGTGTTGCAAGAAAAAAGGTTTAATGTGTGTATCTAGTAACAGACGATAGCCAATGGTACACTGCATCAGACAAGGCTTGCATGCACGGACGTGGTATGTGCGTATCTGGCAAATATTTCCGTCCAATTATATGCAACCTCATCCAAGCGATTTCATGAAACCTCGGTGTCGTATGCACATCGACTGGGTGACATCATTCATTTTCTGAGTGCATTATCTTGGATACATCGTCCTTGGCATGCATACATCAGAAAAACAACATCAATCGACAAAAAAAAAGCAACAACCAAGGTCTGCACGTATCTCATGTGGCGTGTGCGGATCGACTCGGTGACATATGTTGAGGCATACATACATCGCCTAGGAAGCATTAACCAATGTGAATAAACATCAGCCAAGGCGTGAACATATCAGCAGTGGCATGTATGCATCGACTCATGATATTGCTTTAAGCATGCATGCATCGACAATGTGACGTCCACTAATGATAAACATCATAAGCAAAAGTCTTCATAAATCTAACATTGTTTGTGCGCCTCTTTGAAGTATCATCAGACAACGACATGAAACATTATCAAAGGTTTGCACGATTAACCCGTTGCTTGTGCATTAGAAGGGTGACATCGACGTTAGCCAATGATAGGCACCATAAGTCAAGTCTTGATCACATCAACAAAGTTACATTAACCAATGACGAGCAGCCGCAGCCAAGGTCTACAGGCATATAACATGGAATGCGCACATTTGAAAAAGCGACATTAGATAATGTAATGGATCATCAGCAAGGGCATGCATTCATTATCTATTGTGTGTGTGCATCGATTAGGCGACATTTAAATATTCTAACGCCGAGAGCATCTGCCAAGGATTGTGTTCTTCGAGCACGAAATAATGGGCAATGATAGACATCATCATTCGACGCCTACATATATCAGCCATAGTGTGTGCACATCGGCAGGGTTACATCAACATCCACCAATGGCATGAGGCATTATCCAAGCCTAATGTGCTTTTTAGAAGTGACATCGGCCAATGTAAAATTATATAGTCCCGTATACATTGGTCGTTTACTGCCGCATAAGTCGTACCTTGTGCACATGCTCAATAAAAGTCATGTGTAGACCGTCCACATCGGTTGTGGCCTATGCACATTACTCAGCTGTCATCGCACTTTGATTTCCCCGACTCCCTTGACCTGCACATAACAGCCAGTCGACATCATACGTGGATTGCTCATTGGAATGCACATTTCCTAGTCGACCTCGACAGTGGAATTCCCGAATTTTACGTGGCTTGTCCACATCACTTACCCCTTATAAGTGTGTACTTCTCTCATAACTCTTGACTTGCAATTTTTTTAAGGAGACATCAGGTGTTGCCTACCTCAATCTCTTTCAGCCTGCACATCGGTCAGCCGATATCGAGCCTTTCCTTCCCACATTGCCTTTGGCATACAAAAAATAGACACCTGACATTGGGTGCCCCACCTGCATGGCGTTTGCACTACACACAATGGTAAGACAATATCAAATGTAGCCTTGCTGATTCGCTTTTTGAATGCACACAACAGTCAACCGACTTCAAACGTAATATGTAACTATCATCTATGGTCTTCACACATCGGGCAGCTGCCGTCAAATGTGGCCTTCATGCATCATCCAAATCCTGCACATATTGGAGTGCCGACATAGGATGTGTCCTGCCAACATCGTCCCTAACGTGCACACATTGGTCTGCCGACGGCAAAAGTGTCTTGCAAATATCTCCTGCGTCCAGCACACTTCGGACAACCAACATTAGAAGTGGATACCACCATCCTTTGTCGCTTGCACTTGGTATATGAGAAACATCTCATGCAACGACATTAATCGATGTTTAGTTGAAAACAGACATATGTCCATTCTGTATTAATATCAAAAGAGTGTTAAATAACCTTCCTACATAACACAATATTCATATATTTTCCATCATTTATTCTAAACTTTTCTACCTCACGTCGTTCATTCGTACCAATTTCATTTCATTTATAATTTTAGTAGTGTGAGTGGGGAGTAGTGGGACGGAGGGCGGAAGTAAGATGCCAAAAAAAATAGGGGAGGGTGGAAAGGTGTGGGAGAGTAGAACTGGATGACAGAGATTAGTTGGAGCAGAAACCGTGGAGATGGGTGAGAAGAACTTTTCTACCTCACGTCGTTCATTCGTACCAATTTCATTTCATTTATAATTTTTACAATTTTAAAGTCTTTAGTTTTACAAATATGTACTCCATCATAAGTTTCACATCTTAAGAAGTATGTTCGAGCACTTTCATATTGTTCCGACTTTTATTTTTTTTAAACATTCATTTTATTGTTTATAATTTGTTACCATATTTAATTTTTAAATTTTTTATTTTAATTTTTTAATTTTTTCATATTTCCTTGTTTTTATTAATTAATTACCCATTTTCGAGATTTAGCTAATAAAAGTAAAAACTAAAAAAATAGATCAAATTACGATACCTATATTTATTTGTGAATTTTGTGCATTAATTTTATATTTGATTTTTAAATTTTTCTTATTTTTTATTAATGAATTACCCAGTTTGCAAGATTAACCCAGAAAAAAAAATTTAAAAAATATTTAAATTGATGAATTGAAGATTAAAATTTTACTTGTGAATTTTTATCATTAATTTTATATTTTTTCAATATTTATTATTCATGAATTACCAAATTTTTAGGATTAAACAAAAAAAAGAATTATGATATTATTGAATTTAAGGTTACTATATTTATTTGTGAATTTTTGGTGTTAATTTAATATTTAGTTAAATTTTTCTTATTTTTCAAGATCTACAAAACAAAATACAAAAAAAATTGTGAAATTATTGAATTTAAGATTACTATATTTTTATTGAAATTTTGGCGCTAATTTTTGTCTGTTATGTTATTTTATTATTTTTTATTCATCAATAATTCATTTTTGGGATTAACTGAAGAGATATGAAAATTTAATAACGTTTAGAAAAATGTTATATTTAAGGTTTCCTCTCTTTCGTGGTGCCTTTTTGGCGCCTTTTTCTCCTTTTTGTCCTGTTGTCTTCCCTCCCTTCTTTTTTTTGGGCTCCCCCCCCCTCCCCGTCCCCCCTCTTTTTTCTCTCTCCCCCCCGTTCTTTGTGCCCGCTACTGCTGCGTGTGTATCTCTTTGCGTTAATTTTGTTTTAAAATGAGTTATTTTAGTGTTCTTAGGGAGTGTGTGATGTTTGGTTGTGTTTTGAGGTCAAACATCCAACAACGCCAATGATGTTCGAAGATATGACTTAGAAAGTGCTTGTGCGTCTTGATGTGTTTTAGTGAGTTTTACGTGTTAGTTTTAATAGAAATTGATGTGGGATGTTAATAAGACCTACACGACTTAGTTTAGGATTTTTAAATCATGGAAAAACTCCATCTAGGACCCTGTAGGGCTACTAGAAGAGGACTTTAGATTTAGTACCAAGCGGCCAAACAACTGCTCCATCGACGGAGAGCAGTCTACTGGCCGTAGACCCATCGACGCCCTGTCATTTGGGGGTCATAGTGCCATCTATGTCTGAGATTATCCCCCCCTAAAAAAATCTATGGATCCATCAGAGCCCCAGCACAATTGTAAGTCAATCTAAACAATGCCCAGTAGATTGGGGTCGTCGATTGGCACCAGCAAAAGCTAATGAACTTTTCATGCCAGCATAGGTTGTTTTGTGTAAAGTCACCGCAAGTATATTAGGAATCTAGGATTATATTTTTTGGGTTTTTAAGTTATATTAGATTAGCTTTAAGTCCTAAACCTAGACAAGAACCCTCACTTTTAAAATTCAAACTCTCTCTGTAAAGAAAGCTTTCTAAAAGTCACTTTGGAAGCTAGAAGTCAAGAAGAGCTAGGATAGCTGGTTTGGACGTGTTCTTCATAAAAATTTGTGGGTTATCTTGAATTTTAGGTATGAAATCCATCCTCGTACCCTCTTCCATTAAAGGACTAATCTCCAAAAGATATTAAAGAGGGTTTTCAAACTCTATTTCCTTCCATCTTTGATTTTAGGCATGGTTCTTCCTATAAACTTGTTTTAATGATTCAAATTTGTTTTATTGCAGTATGAATTGATGATTTTAATATCAAAACCCTAATGAAATAATGTTTATTCATATTTTAAACTTTTTTGCTTAAGAAATGGTATAAATAATCATGTTTGTGTAAGGTATGAAATTTGGTCTTCTTGTTTTGTTATTGTGATTTAGCTACTTCCCTAAGGGCCTTATTTTAATAAAATTTTATTAAGAAATTTGTTATAGGTTTTTATGGCTTGTTTATATGGTGAGTTGCTTGTACTTTATGATTCTTATTATAAATTTCTCTTTAGTGGTATGGTCCACCTTCTTGTCCATCACACAAATGTCAGGCTACACTAGGCATGGACTTCCTACATGTCCTTTGTCATGAACACAATGTTCAAACGACATCGTACGTGCTCGGGCAGAATAGACTTTTGCTTGCGCAAAAGAGTCAGTCGACGTCTGACATGGCATGTGAACATCTATAAGTTATATCCGCCAATGGCATATGACTTTAACAAATCCTGGACGTACACACGTGAAATGTGTATACATAGCAAGTGACGTCGGGATAAGGAAGGCACATTGCAAGCAATGTGGGCCAATGGAATTCAACATCAGCTAAGACCTGCACGTATCAACAATTTTGTGTTCACATTGCCTACGCAACTTAAGTAGTGGTTTGAACGCATCGGACATGAGACATAACTTTTTGCACTGTGTGCATCTGACAGATAATAAGAAGCAACATCGAATACTTACATGCATCACTCGTGGCGTGTGTGCATCGACGTGGAGACATTGGTCATGGTCTACTCATTAATGACGAGACATCGACAAATGATAGGCTTCTTCAGCCAAGGCCTTCATACATCAGTCGTAGCGTGTGCGCAATGACTTGGCGACATCGATTGTGGCCTACACACATAATTTAGGCGACATCCGTAAAACGGCAGGAGAATCAACCAAGATCTTCATGAGCATTATGTGTTTTGTGTGCATCTATAAAGCGACATGGGAAAATTTCATGCAACATTATCAAAATGCATGGACGCATAATTTGTGGTCATTGTGCATCGACATAGCGATATCGACTTCAGCAAGTAATTTTTTTATTTAGCCAAATGACATCGGCCAGGGATAGAAAGCTTCAGTCAAGGCGTGCACCAACATGACATGATTAGTATGCATGTCGAAACTGATGTTGTCCAAAGAAATACAATATCAACAAAGGCCGGCACACATCCTAGCAATGTGCGCTTTGGGAATGTGACATTGTCCAACAGTAAGAAAAAACATTCTAGGATTGCACGCCTCAGCCATGGTGTGTGCATATTACAAAGGCCACATCGACTTATGCCAACGACAAACACCTTCAGCTAAGGACTATGTGCTTCGAGCAAGCGTCATCGCCCAAATGCAAGCGACATCACCCAGATGATATTGGTCATAATCTATTGCATCGGTCGTGACCAATGCACGTTGCTCAGCCGACGTCCAATATGGACTTTTCGCATAAACCGTGACATGTGCACATCATAAAATGTTACTCTAGCTTTGCCTTCCCGCATCACCATTCGCTGCACAAACGGTAAGCCTAGTGGAGAGGTAATGTTGCATCTCGTGTTAGCTACATATCTTCTTCAAATACTTTGTCATGGATTGCAAGCATAGGTTGTGATGTGCACATCACTAAGAAAGAATCAATCAATGGAAGGAAACATATTCTATTCGCTAGTGGGAATTTTGAAAGTGACTTCGGCCAATGACATGAAGTATCAGCTAAGGATTATAACATGAGTAATGGTGTGTGCGCATCGACTAGTGAAATTGATGTCCTGTAATGATAGAAAGTATCTGTGAATCAATGTGCGCTTTGAGCAAGCGATGTTGGCCAATGTCCAATGATAGAAAGTATCTGTGAATCAATGTCGAATAGTCTCATCTCATGAGAGTTACGTCAACCTCCGCCCTACCCGAAAGAAGTCATCACCGCTCATAGCTAGTCTATCGGTGCTCAGTATAATGTTCCATTATGTGGACATCATATCTTAATATATAATTTCGCACCTCATCATTAGTATTAAGTGTGTTAATCTTAATACTTTCTTATAGTGTTCATTGAGACTGATATCTTCATTAACTTTACACTATCATATGTGAGTACGTTTTGGTATAATTTACTTGCGCTCATTTGAGATTTCTCTCAACTTTTACATTAGCCTCGTATCATGTTGTCACCACAAATAGTTAGTATTAGCACACTTACTCTTCATAATTTCTCACCCCTTTTTACATGAATATTCATTTCATTATATGCCAATTCACTTGAACATTTAGTGTGTTCACAATCTTACATAACCCTTATAGGGTTTCGTCATTTCATTGTCATATCATCATTCCATTACATACATCTTAGGATCACATACTTTCAACGTATGCTAGACTTATGTGTTTATAAATACAAGCCATGAGGCTTCAATCATAATTCGTTTAAGTGATTCATAGCTTCCTAAGATTATTTAGTACTAGACTTATGCATCTGGTATGTATGAAAAATATGCGATCCGATTATCTAGGTGCCATTAGTTGACTTTTATTACGTATGGTTATTGCTCAATACGGAGAAATTTAGGGCAAAGAGAACCCTCTTTGAACCTGGAACAACACTTACATTTTTCCTTTATTAATTTTTTTCAACACGATTCGCGAGACCCAGGGGGAATTCGAGCCCCAATACCTTCGTTTCCTTTTAATTTCTTTCCTTTGAAATTTCTCTTGCTTGGCTAACGGGTTGTGGGATGAAATCCCCACTACCCCTTTAATTTTTTTATTTATTTTTTTCCGTGTCTTTTTCTAGTTGACCATGAGGGTGTGGTATATAACTCCCACATCCTTACATTATTTTTCATTTAATTCTCCATTTCCTCCTACAGGTCGTGGGTTCTATTCAAATGACTCACATTTCTTTTCTTTTCATTTTTTTCTCTCTTAAGCTTGACCGAGAGGTTGTGGGTTTGTATCCCACTCCTCTCATTTCTTATTTTCATACACTATATCCATCAAGGAGAATCCAAGTTTGAATCCCCTTAACCCCATTTTTTCATTTACATTTTATAGTGCTTTTCACAGCTGAGGCTCGGTTCGATCCCTAATGACCTCACCTAATTTACACTCATTTATAATTTAGTTTTTTTTCATCAATGTTTTAACGAAACAATTCATAAAACATTTTGCTTAGCATTTTTGTCACATTTCAATCTCACTTTCACAACATTATATGTAAATTCATTGGTAATTCGTAGATCATTTAATACATAATGTTAGGGAATTTGCATTGATTCGTGTAGCAAGCGCGTATCACTTAAAGCAGCTCTATTTCAACTCAATGAACTCACCATTACATAACATTGGTAATGAAATACGAAGAACTAACACGACATTAAGTCCAAAACCGTGAAAACTAGCAACGCAAACACAACCCAAACACATCATTTTGTTTATTTTCGGAAAAAACCCTACAGAAGTAACATATTCCCAACATACATATAAACACATAATCATCCCAAAAAACATCGTTTTCATCCCCGAGTTAATCTTCCACCAACATACTGCAACCTAGATTTCAATGGGACGGTACTGAAAGGACATGCAACGGGGAACAAACCCTATTTCATTAATAGATTGTCTTAACCTTCGGGATCTTTGGGAAATGACCAAGAGGAGGAGAAAAACCCCATACCTTTTTTATGTTTCATACTCTAACTTATGAACAAAGCAGAAGTTCCTCCAAAACACCCGTCCAACACTTAAAAGTTAAACACAAAACTCGACGGACAAACATTTCTCTTGCTTATGCGATTGATTTCGTTTGATTTTATCTTTCGTGGTTGATTTCTTCAAGTTTTGAAAAAAATGGTTTATCTTTCTATTCTTAAGAATTTGTTTGAGATGCGAACGTCCAACGAGAAGAGATAATGATCTGATGTTGGGGAGATAGACGTGAGCGAGTTAGGAGTTTATAAAAGCTTAGGAGTGTCTATTTTAGAACTTAGTAAAATATGGATTTAAAACTAAAATGAAAATATCTGAATTTCATGTTTAAATAACTAAATAAAATAATAAATATAATTAATTAACATTAATTTTACCAACACTTAAATTAAAAACAAATTTAATCATTGTCAACTAGGTGGTATGGAAACCGGGGGGAGCAAGACTTCACTCTAAGCCAATTTTTGGCCCCTCCTCCCAAAAATAACCCTTACCTTATTTGACTAACTAAGTAATTATATTTGTTAGTAATAACTATACTACCCTATCTGAGAAACAAAAAAAACAAGTTCTATTGCGTCTCTTGGTGACCTTATTCCCTCATCATCTATTTTTTCCCCTCCAAACCTAAAGATGTGTCCCGTTTAAAGCGCATTTAAAGACGCCTTCGATTAAATCTTCGTATTCGAGATCCCCAACATGGGCTGGACCCAACTTTTCCTAGATTCAACTACTCCCAAGTTAGTGGTTGGTTGTGTTTAGGGTGTTTAGAGGTATGGTTTACGATCATCAATTTCCGGTGTAAACCCCTTCAACAGTAGTCATTTTTTGACACTTAAGCATTATTTAGTGTATCATTTTTTTTAGGGGTTACACTTATCCCCCCTTACGGAAACATTGTCCGAATGACACTACTAACTATTTCGCGTAAATGAAGTTAATCATCAATAGAATACTATACAAATCAAGGTAAAGAACAAAGAATCAAGAGCTAAAGAAACTTAGACTAAGAGTAGGAAGTCTTAAGCTCAGAGCTGAAAAAGATGGGGGGTGAGAGGGATCATATATCGGACCTCAGCCTTCAAAAGTAGCACCCCAAACAAGCTGATTCCTGGATACCTACGTGGCAATGTCTTTCTAAGCCCGCCTGACCTATCTGTGTAAAATCTCAACAGGTACCTCGTAATAGGAATAATTTTAATCAACCCCAAACCTTTAATAGATAAAATCGATGTTGGATCACCTTGGAACTTCTTTAATATAGAGACATGAAATGCTGGATGAATAGAAGCTAGTACCATAGGCAATGTCAAATCATAGGACACCTCTCCCACACACTGTAGGATCTCATATGGCCCAACATGCCTAGGACAAAGCTTCCCCTTCTTGCCAAACCTCATCACCCATTCATAGGTGATATCCTCAAATAGACTTTGTCACCTACATCAAACTCTAAGGGTGGTTTCTTTGGGTACATAAGGACTCTGCGGGACATTTAAGCAGTATCCAACCTGTCCCTAATCACCCTGACCTTCTCTAAAGCCTCATGAATGATCTTTCGACCAAAAATTGATGACTCTCCATTCTCAAACCACCCAACTAACGACCTACCCCTTCTACCATACAGAGCCTCAAACGGTGTCATCCACATAATGGAGTGACATCTAATAATATACGAGAAAACTATCAAAGACAGATGATCGTCCCTACTAACCTTGAAGGTAAACACATACGCCCTCAACATGTCCTTCAATGTATGGATGGCGCGCTGCCTGCCCACACGTCTAAGGATGAATGGAACTACTAAGCTTCACATGCGTTGCTAAGATATTTGGAAGATCTCGAGAATGTGAAGGTGAACTAGATTTTTTGTTTTCTACGCTGAAAATGAAGAAAACAAAGGAATCCCATTCAATTTCATAATTTCATAAATGTAGACTTTCGCATAATCCTCAGCTATATAAGTAGACTTCATAGGATAAAGTGGGAAGACATAGTCATCATGTCCACAAAAACCCATATGGAGTCATATCGTCTCCTAGTCTTCGGAAGACCAACCACGAAGTCCATATTAATGGTCTCCCATTTCTAAGTCGTGACCTCATTAATTTATGTAAGACCGCCAAGCTTAAGATGTTATGCCTTAAACTGTTGACAATTAGGACAATTGGCCACAAAATCAGCAATGTTCTTCTTTATTCCATCTCACTATTAGAAATGTTTAAGATCAGGATACATCTTGGTAGAACTTGAATTTATGGAGTATCTTGAATCATGGGCCTCTACAATGATCCTAGTCTTCAAATCATCCTATTTTGGTACATACAACCTATTCTTGGACCTAAGTATGCCGTCATATGCCAAAGAAAAAGAATCATTCATCTTAACCAACAATGAGTCTTTCAGCTCCATCAACACAATATTATTATGCTAACCCTCCTTGACTTCAACTACTAGGGATGATTCAGAAATACGATGAACTAAAACACGCTCCACTAGTTGAGTCAACTAACCACACACCCATTCGGGCCTGTCTATATGTATCTTTCAAAAATCTTCTTCTGATCCTCAAGTGGGATGTACTTCGACTCATTCTACTAAAAGCACAAGCACACTAATTAGCCCTTACATGGAGGGCAGTGGAAACTTATGGCATGGTCTAAACAAATCAACATCTCCGCTGTGTATATTGAACTCTGTGTGAACGAGTCCACTTGGAGACTCTTGTGGTCTGTGAACACTCACCCATGCCCCTCCATACAAGAGTGCCTCCAACAATTTATGGCAAACACAACATTTCCAACTCAAGGTAGGAGTGGGCATATTTTTACATGAACTTGAGTTGACTGGACGCATAAGTATCAACTTACCAAACCACCTAAGACCCCCAACCCAAAAATAAATATGCAGAGATGACCAACAGTGTAATTGTAAACACACTTAGGAAAAGTAAGCACCGGGGCTAAAGTACATCTATCCTTTAGTTCCTGGAAACCCTTCTTACAAGACTCCGTACATTCAAATATGGTCTTCTTAGTAAAAGTTGTCAGGGAGGTAGCAATGGAAGAAAAACCCTCCATGAACCTGTGATAATAACCTCCCAATCCCAAGAAGCTAAGAATATATATGGGACTAAGAGGCTTTGGCAAGTTCTTAACAACTTAAGTCTTCTTGGGATCTATCTCTACACAATTGTCGGACATAACATGGCCCAGTAAGGTACTGACCTAAGCCCGAATTCACACTTGCGGAATTTGGCATACAACTGATGTTGTGTAAGTACCTGGAAGGTTAATCCTAAATGCTGATCATGCTCTTCCTTTGTGTTAGAGAAGATGAGAATTTCACCAACGAATACTATGACGAATGAGTGAAGGTATTCATGGAAGAACCTTCTCATGAGATCCATAAATGGAGAAGGTTCGTGAGACCAAATGACATAACTAGGAACTCATAATTACCATAACAGGTACGAAAGGTTTGTCTTGGGGTTATCTCATCCGAACCCTAATGTGATGTGCCCTGAATGGAGATCAATCTGCGAGAAGAAACTAGAACCCTTGCGTGGTCGAAACAAGTCATTATTTTGGACGTGTTATAATTCTTATCTAAGGGACTTTGTTGGATCTACCGATAATGGATACACATTCTACGGGTTCTATCTTCTAGTTTCACCATACAACACTGGAGCAACCCAAAAGGGGATATTCTCAGCTGAATGAAACCTTATAGTTGAGATAATTTAATTGCAGCTCAACTTCTCTGCGTTCAGTCGAGCCATCTGTACAGGAATTGAAATTGGTTTAGATCGGGTTCTAGGTTGAACCAAAGTCAACTCTCAAGGGGGAGGGAACTCCAGCAGAAAATCATATGAAATACATCTATTAAACTAAAAAAACTATATAAACTAAAGGGCTATGGAAGGGAATGTCATGATCTAAATTATTAACACCACAAGATGACACAATAACTCCTTCGAGACATCATTTTATTGGCTTAAGGTTAAAATGATGGGAATTTAAGAACTTACTCCAGTTGTACCACTTAGACATCTCTTCTCCATATGAAAACGACAATATAACAACCGAATACAAAAAATCATGCAAGAATAAAAATTTATGACGCCAGTCCATGCAATAATAATCAAAAATCATGAACTTGGTAACTAACCAAGTCTGACAAACATAGTCTTACCAACATGACAAAAATACTTGGTCCATCTTTGTATTACTGCATCGGTTATACTATTTTTCTCCAAAAGGTGTACAAAACACTATAGGATTGTAGCAATTCAGGCAATAATTTTCAAAAAGTGAGAGCAAGAAAAGGCTTTGTGTTGTTACAAAGGAAAGCGTAGACCCTGCAACATTTATAAAGCATAAAAAGGAGTTCCGCGTTAGAATCCTTGCACCATACTTGAGCTCAAATTAACGGACTCCTCCACATTCTTCCTGGCAATAGGGTTGTAAAGTTGTGACTCTTTAGGAGGACCTCGGATGCTGCCTGCATCCTGATCGCTTAGGCAGCAGGTTGATCATTACCTCCAGCCTCACCTATTTTCTATGGTCAGTTCTTAACCATGTTCCCACTCTTACCGCAATCAATGAAGGCATTAGTGCACTCTCTTCAACTAGCCACTGGTGAGCCGGCCATACTTTAGATAATCTGAATGGGAGACGCATTTATCAACTAAAGTGCTCTCCTGGGCTCGGTAACTTTCTCTAGGTGTTTTTTTGAAACTCCTATGAAGTTTAGAGTTCCTTGAACTTTGTCTCCCTTTGTTTAATCTGGGCTGCTTATAGACACCAAAATTGTTCTTGTTTCTTCCATTTTTAGGACCATCTTGATCTTGAGGCTTTGTCCTCCTAGAATCACGGATTCCCCTTCTCTTTTGGTTGTCCTCACCCTGTTGGACATGTACCATCAACCTATAGAGGTCCATTTTATCGTGGAGCATTGCAGACCGACACTCGTCCTCTAGATCTCCGTTGATTCCTATGAGAAACCTGCTTAACTCATCACTGTTGCTAGATACAATGGAAGTACACTACTTGGACAGCCTAACAAACATCAGGGAGTACTCCGTAACTATCGTTGATCCTTGTTTAAGGTTGAGGAAATCCACCACCTTGGCCTCCATCATCTCCCTGGGAAAGAATTTCTCCAAGAAGGTTGTCTTAAACATCTCCCAAGTGACCAGAAATCTGCCAAAAACTAGGCTATCTTGCAATATCTTGCACCAAGTCTTTGCAGCATCTTTGAGTTAATAGGTAGCCAACTCTTTGTTATCAGTATATGTGGCCCCCATAGCCACCAATATGTTATGCATATCATCTAAAAACTCCTGAGGATCCTTTGAAGTCATGGACCATGTGAAAGTAATAGGATTCAGCCTCGTAGTGTCTCTCAGCCTATCAGCTATACTGCAAACCAATGGCTTCTCCATCTGAACATTCTGCTAGTTGACCTAGTTAGTTATGTCTTGGGCATGAATAGTGATGGCATATTCCATCTGGGCCTGAGATTCTCTCACCTTAGAATTAGTCAACCTAGCAGGGTTAACCAGCATAGCCACTCCTTTAACTAGAGCATGGGGTGGAACCTGATTGCCCCAAGCAGCTGTTCTTCCATTACATTGACCAATTGTTTTCTTTGTATTCATTTTTTAAAAAAAAACAATAATTGTTGTTAGAAAAGCTCATAACAGCAAGAAAATTACCCATTAGGAAAAGCACGATACGATCAGAAGAAGGGAAATTTTCCTACGCATCATGTCGCCTCTAATTTAATATAGTGGTGCACTTTACTACCATGTCTTAGGCACTACTTAATGTTGTTGATGATAACTTATTATCCTCGAAATTTAACGTAGAGCTCTAATGACCACTTTGTCACCACTGTAGTCTAGACCCAAGACGAGACTCGCGTTGCTGACCTCTCAGAGGGTCGCAGACAAGTTTACATACGTTATTCTTACTTCATCTACGTTAATTTTCTTGGAAATTTTGAACTTGTTGTATTCTTATTTAATACTAAATAGTTTAAACTTAACATCATAGGCGTTCACAAATCAACCATATAATATAGACATAATCAATTTAAAGAAACAATTTATTATTAGATTAAACGTATCGTTTGAAAAACGTCACCATTACAATGTTTGAAATTAAAGTGACATAAACACTAGTGGAACATGCTCCACTAGTTATGGACAACATCTAAGTTAGATAATAGGGTTATACATCCTCGAAAGAATGAGGCCTACTAAATAACGATGAAAGCTCCACGTCCGAATAGCTGCAACATCAACTTATAATCTCTAGCATCAAACAGTGCCTACACCTAAACATGTAGAATTGTAGGGTGTTAGGACGCATCTGTACTAAGTATCGGTATATTCAAGCACACAACATGGACATGAATTAATAAGAAATACTTTTTCCTAACAACATTATTTATGAAAATTCATGTCAATAGACTTGCCAAATTTTGATTAGGAAAGTTAGTGGACCTACAAAATTTTGATTAGGAAAGTCAGTGAGGTTTGAAACATTTGATTAGGAAAGTGAGTGATCTTTAAAAATTTGGATTGGAAACTCATTCCATGAGAGTAACATGCATCATCATACTTATTATATTGCACACAACACATAAAAACTTACACATAGAACATAACATCTTTCATATCATTCATTCATTGCTGAGACCATGGAATCATGGACTTGACATTATAACTTTGTAAAATGAAGGCTCAACATATGGGACCTCAACTAGGGAGTCTTCTTTAGCAAACAGAGAGTCTGCTTCATTCATTGATACATACTTACTTTCATTTCTTTCATCGTCTAGTGTAAACACAGAGTCTGCTTCATTTCATTGCCTAAAATCATAGATAGAAGAAATTCGAGTTTCAACAATCTAATAGTAAAATAGCTAGTAGATCGATGTAGTTGCAATCAATGGCATTGGCCAATGGAAAGCATGTGCGCTTTGGTCAAGTGACGTCCGCCAACAACAATAGGTATCGGCTGGGGGACATTAGTCATTGACCGCCCATATCGGTCGTGGCTAGTGCATATTTTTTTGTTATTTTGAATGTGTAATTACAACATCGAACGTGGGAGGTGCACATTAATTGGGTGACTTCATCCATGGCATGTATGCATCGGCCAAGTGATGTTGGCCAAGTGCTTGCAGCATCATCCAATGTTTTCATGCAACTCACATGGTTTGTGCACATCAGTCAATAGACGTAGGACAGCGGAATACATAATCATCAAATATATGCATGCATAACCTGTGATGTGTGTGCATCGGCTGAACGATATCGATGTTGGCCAACGGCATACACCCTCAGCCAAGGCTTGTGCGCTTCGGACAATAGATATCAACTAAAGACAGGAAGCATTATCTGACATGACATGTGTGCATAAAGGAATCGACATTTTCTAATGGAAGGAAACATCTTCCAAGGACCTCATGCATTGGTCTTGGCGTGTGTTCATTGCATATGAAACATTTGCATCAGCAAACATTAGATAGTAATAGGCAATACATGTGCTCTTTGGTAAAATGACGTTAGCCAATAGAGAAACCCCTAACAAGCCTTAATACATCTGTCTGGCTTTGTGCATCGCTGCTGAGGTGACATCAACCACTGCGTTTGCATAAATATTATGCCATCGCTCTGAGCCCCGACTCACACACTAACAGGTTGCATCAACTAAGGCTTGTACGTATCAGTTGTGGCATGCGTACAACAACGGAGTGAAATAGAGTGTCGCTTAATGCATAATCCAGGTAATATGTAAATGGCAGGCAACATCCACTAATGTCTTCATGAATCTAGAAAGCGACGACGGACAATGTCACATTGAATTATCCAAAGCATGGGCTCATAACTTGGGGCATAGTGCATTGTCTAATAGATGTAAACATTGTCCAATGGAAGGCACCATAAGACAAGGATTATTTTCTTCATTTTAAAGACATCTGCCAATGGAAGGAAACATCAGCAAAGGCATTGATGAATCTAACATGACATTGGAGCATTTGGAAAAAGACATTGGCCAATGGAATGCAGTACAATTCAAGGACTAAACGGATCGATCGTGGAGGGTCTGCATCGACATGGTGATATTTACATTGGCCAATGTTGGTCACTATCAGCCAAGGCCTATGTGCTCTATGCAAGTGACGTTAGCAAACAATGGTTAGCATCTATCAAGGCCTTCACGCAATACCTATGGCTTATGTACATAAGCAAGGTGATATTAAAGTCAGTCAACGACAAACACCATTATCCAAGGCATGTGTGTTTCAGGCAAACTTCATCAGCTAACGGCAAAGGGCATTCGCCAGACAACATTAGTCGTAGACTGCCATATCGGTTGAAGCCTCTGCACATCGCTCAGTGAACGTAAGGGGTGGATCGGCTGAATCGATTGTGGCATGTGTATATCACTCAACGGTAATTGTACCTATCCTTCTCGCATCAACCTTGGTATAGACACAACGACAAGTGAATGTAAACTGTGTGCTGCCCTTATAGGGTGTAAACTAAACATATCTTGGCTTAATTCTCTCCTGCATCAGACATGGCTTTTGTATATCTCTAAGACGGCGTCGGCCTATAGAAGGCAACATTTTATTTTTCTAGTGTGCATTGGGCAAGTGAATTGGCCAATGGAATGCAAGCATTTGCCAAGGCCTATATATATGAGTCGTAATTTGCGCGCATTGGTTGGAAACATCGGCGTACATCAATGGCAGACAACTTCATTCAAGGTATATGTGCTATGGGCAAGTGACGTTGGCCAAAAACAAGCGGCATAAACAAGGGGACGTTAGTCTTTAACCACCCACATTCATCTTGGCTTGTGCACATCTCTCTTTAATATTGACTATGGAATGAAAACATTGGACGTGCCTGGTGCGCATCACTTAGTCAATGTAGAGCATGAAATACCCCCATCGCCCTTGGTCTACACACAACGGTTAATCAACATCGAGTGATGACAGCCTTCATTGCCTTTGTGTTTCACACAAAAGTCAATCGGCATTGTTCACGGCCTGCCCGCATACCTTTTCACCAACAAAATGGTAAGATGACATGGTAAGTAGTTTTCCCAAATTGCCTTTTGCATGCATACAATGGTCAGTCGACGTTGGATGTGATATATCCCATAATCTGAAGTTTTCACGCATCATTCTACAAACATTGAATGGTGAAATAAAGCATCTGAGATAGCCTGCAAGCATCGGCATGCTGACGTCAATTTTTTCCTCCCAACCTCATCCATAGCCTACAGATTCATTTGTTTACATCCTATGTGGCCTTCCAGCATTGTTCGTAGTCTACACATATCAGTCTGCTGATGTCGAACAATGAGAGGTAGTATCAGCGAAGGCATACATACATGTGATGTGACTTAAGGAAAGACTTCAAAGATCAAAGGTGGATTGTGTGTATCTCGCAAGAGATGTAAGCTAATGGCATGCTTCATCACACAAAGCCTGTATGCATGGATGTGGCATGTGTGAATCGTGCAATTAATTTCGTCCAATGACATGTAACATTAACCAAGTCCTGCATGCATCGCCATAGCTACATCATTCAATAGAACGAAGAAACGACCAAGGACTTCACACCTCATTTGTGGTGTGTGCGCATTGACTCGACATGTAGGTTAAGGCCTACCAAACATCACCAAGGCGATATCGACCAATGACAGGAAACATCAGCCAAGGCATGAACACATCAACAGTGATATTGTCTTAAGCATGCGTGAATCAATAAGGCTATGTCAACCAACGACCAACAATATAAGCCAAGGCCTACATACATCAATCGTAGCAAGATCACATCTATAGGGGGAAATATACATCGACCAATGATAGGTAGAATTATAAAATCCTAGTGTGCTTTACATAGGTGACATCGGCCATTCTCCACCTTTATTGTCAAGGCTACATTGGTCGTGGACTCACGCATAAGTTGTAGCTTGTGCACACGATTGACCAACGTCATGCGTGTATCATCCCTCTCTATTGTGTACAATGCATATCACTCCGAGGTAGTGAGCCTTTGATATCCCCCATCGCCCTTGTCTTTCATATAATATACAATCGACAATTAGATGTGGGTGCTTTCAATTTCCGTAGACTGCACATTGCTTAGTTGACTTTGGTTGTGTACTTCTCAAATCTATCGTGGCTTGCCCACATTGATCATATTTCATCTGTGTGGACTGCACACATAACTCTTGACATGCAAACATTTATCACGAGACATCGACCGTTGCGTTCCCCCATATCTTTTTTCCTACATAGCGGTCAGCCAAAGTTGAGCCTTACCTTCCTGTATCGCCTTTGTGATATAAAAAAAACAATCAATGTTAGATTTGGACCACCTTCATCGCCTTTGGCTTACACACAAGGTTTAGGCGACTTTAAACGTAGTATGCATGCATCGCCTTTTGCATTAATACAATGGTAAGTGGACTTCAAACTTGGGTTGCAACTATCATCTTTGGTCTTCGCAAGTTGGTCACCCGACGTCGGAATTGGCCTTCTATCATCATCTTCAACCTTCACTTTCCATCTGCCGACTTTGTTCGTGGCTTGAAAACATCGGTTGATGCGTGCCACATTGGTTTGCCTACAACAAACATGTCCTAGTAACATCGCGTGGCGCAGGAACACATTGGACTTCGAAAATCAAAAGTGCCTACCTGCAACATTTTTGGCTTACACATGGTAGAGGAGGAATGGCCAAAAAGAATAGTTAAAAATAAGCGGGAAGAATTGAAGCAGGAAAGGGAGGTTGAGGATGGAGATTGGGGGGTGGAAAATTAAGGGGAGTGGGGGGTTTAAGGTGGTGGGAGAGTTTTGAGGGTAAAGGATGGTAGGTCGAGGGCTAGGTGTAAGATTGGAAGGAACACTTGGATACGTTTAAGGTAAAGGGATTGTTGGGTTAGCGCGAGTCGGGGTGTTAAGCAGAGAGACAGCTGTGATGGGGATTGGGTGGGTAATCGTATCATGTGGAGGCGTAAAGTGGAGCAGTAGGTAGAAGGATGAGAGGGTGTTTCTATTAGAAACGGTGCGCGGTGTTTGGGAAGGAGGCGCTATGCGGAAGCTGGGGTGCAAGGAGGTTACGTAAGCGGGGATGGAGGAGGGCGGTGGAATAGGTGAGCGCTGTGAAGTCGGCATAAGTAACATGGTGGGAAAACAGGGGGATTGAGGACGTTTAATATGATTTGGGCGGGCGTTGATGGTGAGGGTGTGGGGTTTCTAGGTGATAGTATGGGGTGGGTTGTGGTGGAGAGGGGGGCATTTTTTTGAGTTTCAGGATTTAGGGGTGGCTTTATGGGGGTGACGCTATCCACCTTCCTCCTCCCGACTGTTTGTACTCTTCCTTACGTCTTCTTCCCCTGAATTACCTCTCCCATCGCGGGAGCCCACGCTGCTAGTACAACCTCACTTTGTATTTTCGCTACTTACATGTAAAATTCTCGTACAAGAGTGCGTGGTATAAAGGCTGGTACTCTAACTATGAATTTATCTCGGTTATCAATGGTGGTTTTGGAAATTTCGAGGTCATGAGTAGGCAGTTGGTATTCATCCAGGCGTGTGGGGCACGAATATGAGAAGAAAAAATAGAACAGGATTGACTAGGGGTTATGAAATACATAGGGTTGGAATTCGATATATCTCTGCGATGATGGGTAAGGATATAGTAGATATGGATGTGAGAGGCATGGGTATGTCGACTGGTTTACGTATGGGGGGTAGTTGTTGGTGGGGGGTGGGTGGGTTGGGATGGGAGACGGTAGGTGATCGTGGGTCAGGGCGTGAGCAGTGGGGGATAGGGGGAAAGTGGAGAAAGGGGGGCTGGGAGAGTAGTAAAGGAGTAGTAGGGAAGGAAGGCTGTGGAAGGGTTGAATGGTCGGTTGTTTT
This sequence comes from Solanum habrochaites, assembly GCA_027704765.1. Taxonomy (NCBI): domain Eukaryota; kingdom Viridiplantae; phylum Streptophyta; class Magnoliopsida; order Solanales; family Solanaceae; genus Solanum; species Solanum habrochaites. The sequence goes on along the minus strand of JAKWJA010002499.1, from coordinate 36,221,834 downwards.
GGTAGTGGGGGGTTGTTGGGGGGGGGGTCGAAAAGGGGTAGGGGTTAGTTACTATAGAAATGTTACTGGATAGCGCGCGGGGTTGGCAGCTGGGAGGTTGGACACATGGTATCGGGGGGGGCGAGAAAGATACCTCTGAGGGTGGGTTGGGTGTGTGGGAGGGGAGAGATCGGGATATACTGTGAGTGTGTCTGTGGGTGAGTGGAAGGGAGGTCCTAAAGAATTGTGGTTTGAGAGGACAGACAATATGGTGGAATAAAATAGCTCGTTGTTGGGGTATGTGTGGAGGGGGGAAGGGAGGGTGTGAGGGTTAGAGGGAGGAAATGGAAGGGGTAGGAGGGGGGAGACGAATGTGATGGTATTGTTATTTGATGTGTGTGTAGTATTAAAAAATGTGCAGTTAGCAATGGTTTCATTCGGAGCCGGAGTGGTCAAGTGATGGGTCTGACTTTGGGTAGAATCACGGGGGCGTTTGGGGTATGTATGTGTTTAGGGGGGCTAATCAGGGAGACCGTGAGTTTTGGGGGATAAGAGGGCTCGGAAGGGGAAATGGTATAGATGTAGGAAGTGGGGTTGGTTTTTTGAGTGTTGCTGGAAAAAGCATAGGGGAGGAAGTCTAAAAGGGCTAAACTTATGGTTTTGTGGTCGCATGGGTTTGCGGGGCGGAAGGGTGCAAAGTTGTGATTGAGGAGAGGGAGAGGGAGTTGTAGGAATATATAGGGGGAGCGGAGTAAAGGATGTGAGGCAGGACTGCGTGTGTGAGAGGTACAGAAGGTGTGTTTGAGAAGTGGTGGTAAGGATGGATGATCTGCACTATAAGATTTGTAGGGAGGAGGGGGATTTATTTTGACTGGGGGGGAGAATAATAGGTTGTTAGTAGTAAGAGGGTGTATGTGAGTGTGAGGAGTAGGCGACTATTTCAGGGGCGAGTGGGATGGAGGGGGGGTTTCAATGCGGGGGGGGTGGGGAAGTGTGGGGGGATTAAGGCGATGTAGACTTGTCTGTGCCCTTCTGCTCCTCGCTTTCAGTCAAGAACGTCAAAACATCATATGTGCATTCTGTACGAAAATCAATATAGTGTGAAACTTCGTTCCTGCATAAAAACATATTTAATTATTTTACATCATTTATTCTCAATGTATCAGCTTCACTCCATTCATTTGTACAAATTTCAATTCGTTAACGGTTTGGACAATATTAAAACATCTTTTATCTATAAAAATATGTACTTCATCGTAAATTAACATCTTTAAAAGTATTTGAAAATTACTAGTTTTTTCCCACTTTTATTCATTTAAAAAAAATTATTTTTACATTTTTTTAGTTTGTACGACACATTTAAAAATTTAAATTTTATTAAATTATTTAATTTAAGGATAATATATTTATTTGTGAATTTTAGGCATTAATTTTATAATTTTTTCATATTTCCTATTTTTTATTAATTTATTACCCATTTTTGGAATTTAACGAACAAAATTGAAATTTAGAAATTGTTAAATTTATTATGACTATATTTTTTTATAAATCTTTTACATGAATAACTGAATTTTTTTAAAGAGATTGTTGAAATTGAAAAATTTATGGTTACAATTTTATTAGTGAATTTTTAGCGTTAATTTTTTTAATATGTATTTTTAGTCATGAATTATCCATTTTTCATGATTTAACAAATAGAAATAAAAAATCAAATAAATTAATTAAATTGTTGAATTTAAGGTTACTATACTTATTTGTGAATTTTTGGAATTAATTTAATATATTGTTTTATTTTTCTTATTTTTCATGATTTACCAAATAAATTAAAAATTAAAAAATTGTTATTATTGAATTTAAGATTATTATATTAATTTGTGAAATTTTTGCTCTATTTTTATATATTGTCATATTTTTTCTTATTTTTTATTCATCAATAATTCATTTTCAGGATTTACTAAACAAAAATAAAAATTTAAAATATTTTTGAAATTATTGAATTTAAGGTTACTATATCTATTTTTGAATTTTGATTTTTTTTTTTAGTTTTCATATGTTTTATTAATCAATTACTTATTTTTGGGATAACCCAAAAAACATCAAATAATAACTATTTTTGATAAATATGAAAAATATTATTTGTTAAAACTAATGCTTGTTTGTACCTTAGAACGTATCATATTTAGGTTTTACATGTTCAATATTAATATCTAGAGAAAACAATATGTACTCCTATAAGTAAAATCCTTCTCACGAAATCAAGAGGTCCATTTTGCCAAACATTTGACGTGGTATGTAGAAATCTAGTAAATGATGTCGGCAAATGGCAAGCGACATCAACCAAGTTTTCACGCACGCATTAGACGTCGCATGTGTGCATTAGGTAAGCGACATTAGCGTCGACCAATGGTAGGAAAGCATCGTTCGTAGCTAGTGAGAATTTGGGAAGCGATATTGTCTAATGAAATAAAGCATTAACAAGAACCTGCACGCATTACTCGTGGTGTATGCACGTCGGATGGATGACATCAGCGTTCGACAACGACTGTCATCATCAACAAAGACATGTGCACTTCATGCAAGAAACGTCATCCAATGGAAAGCGGCAATGTCCAGGAAACATTGGTTGTGACTTTTGCACATCGCTCAAGTAACATTGGTCGTGGAATGCCGGCATTATCACCAGCTTTTGCACATTGCTCAATCATTATCGTTTGTGGATTTCCCGCATCACCCTTGGATTGCACATAATAGTCATCTAACGTCAGGTCTTGCCTCTCTACATCGCCTTTATCCAGAACACAAATGTCAAGCTACACCAGGCGTGGCCTTCCCGCATGGCATTTGTCCAGCACACCATGGTCAACTGACATCGAACGTGGTCTATAAGAATAGCCATTTTCTTCCACACAAGGGTGAGTCGATGTCTGGCTTGACATGTGAACATCTTAAAAGCTATGTCGACCAATGACATTTGACTTTTGCCAGGAGTGCACGCACGCACGTAATATGTGTATATCAAGCAACTAACATAGAGAAACGGCAGGTGCATTGCAAGAAATGTCAGCCAACCAAATGTAGCATCAGCTAGGGCGTGCACCTATCAAAAATGTTGTGTACACATCAGCTAGGAAACTTAAGTATTTGTTTAACTGAATGAGACATGAGACATCACTTTTGGAGTGTGGGCATCTGCAAAATGACAAGAAGAAACATCCAATACCTACACGCATCATCCGTGGTTTGTGTGCATTGACTCGGTGACATCGGTCGTGGTCGACGCATTAAACAAGAGACATCGATAAATGATAGGCTGCTTTAACCAAGGCTTTCATGCATCTAGAAAGCGTCATTGGACAATTTCATACAACATCATCAAAGTCATGGACGCATAACTTGTGGCATGTGTGCATCAGCTGAGCGATATTGAATTCTTCTAATGGCAAGCACCATCAACAAGGACTTTTTATCTTTGGGCAAACGACGTCGGCCAATGGTAGGAAGGATCAACCAAGGAATGTATGCATTTTACATGACAAGTGCGCATATTGAAAGTGACATTGGCTGATAGAATACAACATTGACAAAAACCTAAATTTAAATTGTCCAATGCCAGGCATCGTCACCCAAGGAATGTGTGGTTTGGGCAAGTGACGTAAGCCAATGTAAAAAGCAACATCCCAGGATTGCACGCCTCAGTCGTGGTGTGTGAACATAAGCAAGGGGATATCAGCCAATCACAATGAGTGACACCTTCAGCAATGGATTGTGTGTTTTAGGCAAGCGTCATTGCACAATTGCAAGAGACATTGGCCACATTACATTTGTAGTGAACTATCGTATAGGTCGTGGATTGACGCATCATTCATAACCTATGCATGTCACTCATCATGGCTTGTGAACGTCAGAGATAGTTAATCGAGCTTGGCATTCATGCATCACCCTTGTCCTTCTTAAAATGGCCAGCAGATGTAGACCATGGGCTGACTGCATCGATTCTATCCTGCACACTATTCAGTTGACTTCTGCAGTGGACTCTCTACATCATATGTGCTTGTGCACATTGCTAAGCTAGAATTAGCAAATTAAAGGCAACATCATCCGTCACTAGTGCGAATCGGGCATGTTACATCCGTCAATGTTAGAAAGTATCAGCCATGCCTATACTCATGAGCCATGTTGTGTAGGCATCAACTATTGACATTAATGCTTTTAACGATAGGAAGTATCTGTCAAGGAATATGTGCTTCGAGCAACCAATGTCGAGCAATGAAAGCAGCATCGTCCAGGAGAGATCAGTTGTTGATTGCCTGTATCGGCTATAGCTTGTGCACGTTTCTTAGTCGACGTTGACCGTAGACTACTTGCATTGGCCATGTCTTGTGCACGTTCCCCAGTCATTGTTGGGTGTGGACAACTTGTATTGCTCCTGGCCTACACACAACAGTGAGCTGACATCGGGCTTTGCTTTCTCAAATCACCTTTTGCCTGCACAGACTGGTCATGCGACGTTATCACTACCCGAAATCACCCTTAGAAGTTAGGGAGAACCCATAGTTCGTGGCAAGGTGTACTTTATGCTTTGGGGTCTTCTACAAGCCCTTTAACTATCAATCAATAGAAAAGAAATTAAAATTATTGCGAAATTTAAAAATTTTCAAGACAATTAACAAAACTAGTCTTTCATATATATTTGGAGAATCTCATCGTCACAAGCAAAATTAATGCACAACCTAATATATTAGGGACACAGACCTTTACATTAAATAAAATACATAATAAGTCTTTAAATATAAAACTAAGAAAATTACTATGCCCTCGCCTATATGAGGACATACTTTGTCTTGACAGGAAATTTACTTACCTTCATCGCCAAAAAGGGACATTTTAATAAAAATTATTCATTAATGTAGGAGTAAAATAATATAAGAAACTTCATTTAACACTTACATAAGAATTTCCATGATTTTTGCAAAAGGAAGCAATTTTACAGTAACTTTCCATTTTTATAGTGAACTATTTAAAACATTACAGTGAACCTATTTTGACTCCAAACAAAAAGTGAACTTCTAAGGTATTGCCGATGAGGAAGTGAACTTATTCCCGTAGGAGTTTCAATACCAAGGATATCCTAAGACACACCAAGGTAAGACAATGAAAATGCGCATATGCCTCCTTTAATTCACAACAATGTTATCCTCAAGACTACCCTTTTTTTGGCATACTTACCTCGGAGAATAAGACCTCGCTTAAAACACAAGACATTATAATAACACTCAACAAACCACCAAATACTTCCCTTTCAGAATGCCTACTTAGTACAATGGATAGGTTGCGTCCCATACTACCAACAACCCTAATTAGTACACTCTTTAGAAGGTTTGGCGCCAAGTTTTCCCTTTTAGAAGGTGCTACTTAGTCCAATGGATAGATAGCTTCTAATACCACCATGTATCCTAAGTAGTACATTCGATTAGAAGACTTAGTTCATTCAGTTTTTTTGTGGAGCTAGCTTAACCGACATAGACTATGAGATCTGGAAATGGAATTCCGATATCAACTCCTATCAGATAAGGGATCCTCACTTTCGTAGAGTAAAGTCATTCTCTAAGATTTTACATGGCTTGACCAATAGCTACACCTAGCGGGCGCATTTTTAAGAGATAACTAGAATGCTACTAAATAGCTCATTCTTTACTAACAAGGAGTACTCATCTCAAGAGGTACATTAGAATGCAACATCTCAACTCTTGAACTGTAACCACCTTTTTTTCGTATCCTTTCGGTGCTAGGCAAAACACCTACGGATTCTAAAAGTTTTATGCTAGATGTTAAGGATAACTAGTGAAGACCACATCTTAAATCATGAATGAAATTCACCCTTCGACCTATATAAGAAAGATCTTAGGATGTAGTTAGGCTTATACTAAACACATCATCTCTACTCACGAGAGTGTTCACCTCAAAAATCATCTATTTACTCAACTTAGCTTCATACATTCATTCAAGTATGAGTGTCTGTGTACATGTGATCACACCCTGTACATAAGAAACATTTCAATTATATTCACTTCTATACATTCTTTAGATTTATATTAACGAATCACACACTTCTCATGCTTCACATAATCATATACTTCATTTACATTTAATTTAATCCCAAGAATGGAATTAAAGCTTCATAAATCCCAATACAAAACCTATCTTCAATATCACTTCATTTTGCATATTAGGATTTTTAAAGTCCACACTCACAATACATACTAAGTAATACCAAGTTCATCAAATAAACACCACTACAAGAATGTGGACCATACAACTCAAGAGGAATTGATATTAAGAATTATATGATTAAAGAAACTCACAATATAACCAAGCCATCACCACCTATAACCAATTTCTCAATATTTCATCAAACTAAGGCCCCTAGGTCAATACATAAATCATAATAATAAAACAATAAGACCAAAGTTCATACCCTACACAAACATGCTCATTTAACCCATTTCTTAAGCTAAAATCTAGAAATTTGTAGAATCTTGAGTTTCTTACGATTTTTACATTAAAATCATTAATCATAACAGAATAAAAACATTTCAATCATTAAAACACTTTTACAAGAAGGCTCATGCTTAAAATAAAATATAGATGGAAATAGATTTTGAAAACCCTTTTTGAAATCTTTTGGAAATGACTCCTTAAATCGAATAGGATTCAAGTATGGATGCCATACCTCAAATGAAATATAAACCACTGATTTTTAAGGAAGAACACGTCCCAAAGAGCCTTTCTATCTCTTTTTGAATATTAGATTTTAAAGCGACTTTGAGAGAGAGTTTGAATTTTTAAAGTGAGTGGTCTTCTCTTGGTTTATGACTTAAAACTAATCTAATATAACTTTAAGAGCCTAAAAGTATAATCCTAGGGTACTAAAACATTTGGGGTGAATTTACACAAAACACCCCAAGCTGGAAGTGAACATCCAACAGCTTTTGCAGGAGCCATCGCGGACCCAAAGAGAACTTTGCATCGGGTTGATAGAGAAGGTTCCACGCACACGATGGCTGAAGATACTTCTTCATGTGGCGATAGTTTCTAAATAATGATGGGACTACACCAGCCAGATGATGGGGCGTCAATGGGTCTATGGCCGGTAGACTGCCCTCCGTCGATGGAGAAGTGGTTTGGAAGCTTTGTAGTAAATCTTGGTTCCTCTTCTAGTATCCCTCGTGGGTCCTAAATGTAGTCGTATCAGACATTTAACCCCTAAAATAAGTATTCCAGGTTTTAGGAACATCTCACATAAACTTTGATTAAAATGAATGCATCAAGAAGGCGATGTCGACCAATGACATACAACATAAGCCAAGGCCTTTACACCTCACTCGTAGCATGTGTACATCTGTAGGGCGATATCTACATCGACCAACACCAGGAATCATCATCAAAGCCTATTGTGCTTTGTTAGCGACATCGTCTAATGTCTAGGTGTATCATCCAGTCTACATTGGTCGTGAATTTCTGTAGTAGTCTAGATTGTTCACACACTCAACCAACGTCATGTACGTATCGTTCCTATCTGTTGTGGCAAATGCACATCACTCAGCAGTCATCAACCTTTGAATTCCCCTATTTCCCTTGGCCTCCACATCACGGACAGTCGATATCAGATGTGTTATGCCCTCATTGGTCGTAGCTTGCACATTGCGCAATTGACTTCGGCCATGGAATGCCAGAATATGTCGTGGCTTGTCAAAATTTCTCATCGTTCATTAGTGTAGATTTCCCACATAACTCTTGACTTGGAAAATTTGGTCACGAGACATCAGGTGTTGCGTGCCCCAATCTCCTTTGTGTTGCACATCAGTTAGCCAAAGTTGAGCCTTATATTCTTGCATCGCCTTTATCTTGTAAAAATAGAAATACTCGACGTCAGACGTGGACCACCTACATCACCTTTGTCCTACACACGATGGTAAGACAACTACAAACATACCCTGTCCTCATCAACATTTTTATGCAAACAACGGTCAGTTAACTTTAAAAATGGGTTGCACCTATCATCTATGGTGTTCACACATCTGTCAGGCAACTTCGGATGTGGCCTTATATTATCATTTGTATCCATCACATATCCATCTGCTGACTTTGGATGTGGCCTTCCAACATTGTCCATATCGTGCACACATTGGTGTGCGGATGTCAAACATGTCCTGGCAACATTTCCTGGGGCAAGCAAACTTAAAACTGCCAACATCAAAAGTGCCTACGTGCATCGTTTGTGGATTTCACTTCGTACATGAGCAACGTCTCATGTAATAACATTTATCGAGGACTAGTTGAAAATGTGAGGATGTAAATTCCATATGAAAATCAAAAGACTGTCTAACATCCTTCATTCATTGAAACATATTCATATATTTTACATTATTTAATTTCAATTTGTCTACCTCACTCCAATCATTCATATGAAATTCATTTCGTTAAAGATTTGGAAAATATTAAAACATCTTTTATTTGTACAGATTTGTACTCCATCATAAACTTTACATCTTAATAAGTATTTTCGAGAATTTTCATATTGTTCAAACTTTTATTCATTTTAAAGATTATTTTTATAATTTTAGTTTTTATGTCACATTTTAAAAATTAAAATTTCATATTTCCTATAAGGAAAGGGACTTCTAACAAAGGCAGGCAACATCAACATAGTCCTGCATGCATCGATCGATGTTTGTGAACAATGCTTAGTCTACATTGATTGTAGTCTTCCTACATAGGTCGTGGTTTGTTCACATAGCTTAGTCATTGTTGGGCATTGAATGCTCGAATCGCCCTCGGTCTACACAGAAGGATGTGTCGACATTAGGCATTCCATGACCGCATCACATTTGGTTTTCACACATTGGTCACCCGATGTCAAATGTAGTATGCTCAAATAACCTTTGGATTACACAAAATGGTCATCTATGTGTGATGGCGTGGGATGCCAAATCGTCCAAGCGTGTAGGCGTGCCAACTATTCGTACGATTACACATTTCTCTACAAACATTGAACGTGTCCTGCAAGATCGTGGGAGGCATTGTACAATCGCTGTCCCGACATAGAAGTAGTTCTGTCAAATTGTTACATCTTAACACATCGGTGTATAGATATCGTCCAACGACAAGAAAGTCGACCTACAAGGATCAAACGTGGACTGGCTCATTAGAAAGACGCACGTAACCCTTGGATGGAACTTAGCCATGTGTATAGTTATAGACGATGCTTAATGGCCCATCTAAGAAGAGATGTCATCTAATTGAATGCAACATTAGTGAGGGAGTGCGTATATCAGCCTTGTCGTGTGAACAACGGTTGGGAGACTATAGTAGTGGTGTAAATGCATCAGTTAGGATTCATCAGTTGTAGCTTGTGCCCATCAATAAAGAGATATCCGCCTATAATATTGAAGACCTACATATATTAGTCATGGATTTTGTGCATTAACTCACCAAAATAAGTCGCGGAATGCGCTCTTTGTTAAGGAAAGATCGACCAATGACAAGCTTCATCATCCAAGTCTTGTACGCATTAGCCATGTCGTTTGAGCATACTCTGGGCGACATTGGTCGTGGACAATATGCATTGGACAGAAGACATCGGCCAACCACATATGGCATCAGCTAAGGTCTTAACTCATCTGATGTGGTTTGTGCTCATTTTGCAAGCATTGCCATAAAACGGCATATAACATCATCCACGACATGCACACATAACCCATAGAGTGTGTGCATTAACTTGGTGACATCAACATTTTTGGACATACGGTCACCATATCAAATCTTGGTGTTGCTAAGGGAAAGCGACATCGTCCAACACCCCCCCTCCCATGGGAACACAAAGAAGCAAAGACCTAAACTCATCTAACATGGCTTGTGCGCATTTGGGAAGAAACGTTGACCAACTGGAACGACAAATAATCAAGGCCCCCAGCAGGACAGTGGTCATTGGTGAGTGAATAGGTGGGGACTTTTGCATTGTTTATATTGACAGGCTTCATTCAAAATAATAGAGTGGCATCGGGCTAGAGACATTTTCAAACTGCAAGTAACATAAGTTGTGGCGTGTTGGTATGGAGATAACGGCATCGGCCGACAGTTTGTAGCATCTGACCAAGGCGTATTTGTTCGTTCAAGCGACATCGTACAATGACAAGAGGCATTGGCCAGGCGACATTTGTGGTAGACTGTTGTATCGGCCTGCCTTGTGCACATTACTCAAAGGACGTCGGTTATGGACCAGACGATTCGGTTGTGGCCTATGCACACATACTCTGTGGTTGTTTTTCCTCACCTTCCACGATCACCATTGTCCTACATACAATGGCAAGCTTACGTCGTACATGGGACACCCCCATCTATAGTATCCAGCACATTTCTCAGCTGATGTTGTCGATGAAATGTCTGTAAGGGTTGTGGTTTGTGCATATCGCTTAGACGTTGTGGTGCATGGACATCACGCATATTACTTGGCATGCAAGCAATAGTCAGGAGATATAAGGTGTTACCTTCAGCCCATTGTCTTTTTCCTAAAGAATGATCAGAATATGTTCGGCGTTGCCTGCCCCTATCGCTTATGGCCTACACAATAGTCAACAAAACTCGCCATTTCCTTCCCGCATCACCTTTGGAATGAACGTAATAGAAAGTGGATGTTAGACGTGGCCTTCTTGTGTCACATTTTTCCTGCACACAACAGTAATCCTACGTCGGGCTTTGTCTACCCGTATTTGGTATGGCTTGCACAAATGGTCAACCGACATCAGGCGACATGTGCCCGCATCGCATTTGGCGTGCACAACATAGTAAGACATCGTAAAACGTAGTTGCCTGCATCTTTTTTAGCCTACACATAGGCCATCACGTCATACGTGGGTTACCAACATTGTCTTCATCCTAAACGTATTGTTCTGCCAGCGTCAAATGTGGCCTGACAACATTGTTTGTACCTTGCACACATCAGCCTATCGACGTCCAACAAGGTATTCTACCATCGTTCATAGAATGAAAAAAAATATCATCCAACATCGGATATGACATGTCAGTATAGTTTGTAACCCACACACATCGTTCATCTTATCGAGTACACATAGATCTTTCGTATAGGAAGGTTACATAGCCTTCTACTTTTATTGCAATTCATATATAGAAAAATCCATAGTATAAAAGTCATCTAGTTCACTAACCAGCTAGTTGGAGTATATTGAATTTTGCATATCCCTTATATAGTGCATACAAAAGTATAGTATTCATTAAAAGGAATATATGAAAGAGTCTTAAGAGTATAACAAGTCTTAAGAAGAGTGTGGCAATTACACGTGCAGAAATTGAGAACTACCCCACTTGGATGAAAAGGATTCCAAGATTTATTCATACACCTTCCAAAACACTTCAACGTCAGGAACTAAAAACAAGTGGGAAAGGGAAGAAATTGGGGTTAGACTTAACCATATTAAGTTTGACACAATAGCACATATAATGTCAAAACATGCGAAAACGGACTTTAGTCAAAAGATGTCATTTTACAAATTTTAAAGTCTCATTCATAACCAAAAAAGTCAGACCAATAGACAAAAATATTCTTGCTACTTCAACCAAATATATGACCAACATAATGGAACCCAGATTTATGCAACTTAACATCACGAACATGACCTCACTAATAATAAATTTTTTTCAAGACATAATCACATCTATTAAAGCAAGACAATGCCCTAAATCCTCATCAATTCAACGGTCACATAACCAAGAAAGACCCCCAACCATAAACGAATGTCACACTTCACACAAACATAACATTTTACATATACACTTCATCTTCTGTTAACAATATCACCCAATACATATTCACAGTTAATATAACCAAACATATGCAGTCAAAATGTGCAAGTTCATCATGTACTATCATATCATTGTCCATAACATATAAACGAACATCCTCCAAAGACTCCCCTCAAGGGTGGATAGTGCAAGACAAGGTAAGAGTCCCCTATTTCCTACCTGGACTATGCAGGACCCTTAGGTAATCCAAGTAGAGTTAAAGTCCTTAATCATTTTACATTTTGAAACTCTTCTAAAAGACATAGAACAAATGATCTAGTGTGAATCCGGTGGCATAAAGACATCACACGAAAAGAGGGGGACTACTTCCAAGTACTACCACACATTGAAACATAGAAACCTCGTGGATCCACTAGCTAGTATTCCTATTGGGCGGAACCATAGTTTAGATAGGAGATATAGTGGGAACCTCCTGTTTTCATGCATAGTGTCCAACGCAAGCGTAATGTAGTGCTCCTACATTCCCTATGTGCGGGGGATGCTCTCAATCAGTCACTGGGTTCTATAGCTAGAGTCCCTATTGAAATGGCTTTAAGCCTTATTTCACATCATAATGTATTTAGTCATGAGGGTATACCTCTTGATAATCATCATCATAAATAGCTCATCAAAATTGGATGAGTATCATTCCTTCATAAAATTCATATAAGTGAGGTGTACACCTTAGATTTTAAAACATATCAAGGGCACATTTGTAATCATCACCATCACTATATCACGACACAACCTTAATAACCTCACAATTAAAGTCAAGACATTTTCAAATTCAACATCATAATACCCATCAATCCTACTACAAGGCATACTCGAGAAAAAATAATGACTTAATCATATTAACCGCAATATGATTAAAGGATAATGATCTAATACGTACAAGTTTTCCCTTCATAGTCACATTAATGTCTGACCTAAAACCCCATTAATTAAACCTAATTTGGGGACCACATCCAAGATAAGTCCATATATAAATGATACAAGATTACGAAGAATATTAAAACAAAATTCAATAGTAGATCATAGCTAAGACAAGATAACTAGGTATTCACTTCCTAACCTGGTAATATCTCAATAAACTAGCATGAAGAATTCAATTCAGTCTATTTGTAATTATTTATATAAAAATTAATTATTAATAGTAATTAAATTAAAAACCAAGTTTATAACCAAATCAAACCTAATTATATAAAATCAAAACAATGGTAAGAACATCAAGGGTCATCTTATTACAAAACAGACCCACCCATAAGATATATCATAATTAGGTTAGAATGTATGTTAATCAATTCATATTTTCCAACAGAAAACATAAAAAACCCAATTCATAACATAATTTTTGAGATTTAGAAAGACACATGAAAATAAAACATTTTAAAAATACTTTGAAGGAACCCTTTAAGAAAATAGGTCTAAAAGGTGAATTAGATCCCATACCTCAAAGTTTGATTATGATTTGATGGAAAAATAGTCCCTTTAAAGATTTCAAATCCCTCACCTATATATTCTACAATGATGTCTTCCAATAGAGATAGAAAGAAGAGAGAAGAAAAAGAGTTTTGTTTTAAGAGTTGTAATTAGACTAATTGGGATGGGGGTCTTTATATGGGGGTTAATTTATTTAATTCGCCTCCATAATCACCTAAACAACAATATAAACCCTTGATTAACTAATTTAAACTTAATTAATAATATGCAGGAAATTGCAGTACCACCGACGACACCATGATCGATGGATCATGGGTAGGTCGACGGACCAGACTTCTCTATACTGCACATCCATGGTTATTGTCCGTGACTTGTGGAGGCAAGGGTTCCAACCATTTTTCTAAGTGTTGGTCGACGGTTTACGAAAATACCCTATCAATTAAACACAAATTGTTGATGGCCTTTCATCGTTGCATATTGCCCAGGGAGTGTTGACTCTAACGTGTAAGGGTCCTCCTCAACGGCCCATGGTTGGTCCTAGGGGATTCGGACCCAAAGGTTTAAACCGCAAATTGATTTAAACACATGTTAGACACCCTTCAACAAATTTTCACCATTTACAGACCCCTAAAAGATAAGCAAATAGGCTTAGGCACACTAGTACATTCTAGAACTAGTTTCCAGACGTCATGGAGGTTGTTGAATGTTTTGTTTTCTACAATTAATAAATGACATATAAATATTAAAATAGGCCTTAAAAAGTGTCTAGACCTTATGACATATATGTTAGGCTTTCAAACACGTTTTGGACTCATGATATGTTACACCACACTAGCGAGGCATGGAATCCGTAGTCATGAACCTACTTCGATAGAGGGTGTTCTACGTGCCAATTGTAAAACATTGACACATCCCATGTAGGAACATGGATAAGGAATATGAAAGGTTTCTTTGTTCTCTAGCCTAATGACAAACTAGAGCTACTCTGATTACGATACTCACTCGGTGCTAGCCTTTGTTCTCATAGGTTGATTCAATAAACAAGTACATGAAGAGGTTCCATATCTAGCTCATAGCTTAAACACATAAAAAGACATAGTCATAGTCTAACATGATCACCAAAATATCATAGAAGAAACATTACTTCCCATTAATACAAGTAGATAGATATGACTCATATTCAGATATTGAACTACCAAAATTACATAAATTATCAAGTGTTGTCGCAAGTCCATTATACTATAATATATAAAGTAAAACACCGCGAGGCCAATAATTCCCAACTAAAGCACCATAGCAAACCACCATAAGCTGGACCTACAGCATATTCATCTACAAGAACTAGACTAAAATATAGAAAGTTAGGTCGAATACCCTGGATTAAACTCACAACATCGATCCATAGTCAATCAAACTAAAACAATTTGTACCAGTCATTAACAATGGCTGTGATCCTTAATAAATCCAAAAATTCCAATGCTAATGAAATAAAGATAAATAAACTTTAGTTATGAAATTAGGGAGAAATTAATAGTCTGGATGCTTCATTATAATCCAATAGTCCAAATCAATCGACACATAATTTTATAATATAAGGACATAATACAATTCGGCCTAAAAGTAGTGAAATCTAGGGTTACATGAATTACATGGGTTCATAGTATTTTTGTATTAAAATCATCTAATTAACAACAATTCAATCAATATCCAATGATTAAAAAATTTTAATTCAAGAACCCATGGATAGATTTCAATTTAGAAAAACACATCTTTTGGGATGTCTTTGAAAATTACTTTAGAGATGGGCTCCTTGAAGAAAATAGTTCAAAGGATGAAGAACCATACTTTAATTTATGTTAATCAACAAAAATTTATAGTATTTACTGTAGAAATCAACCTTCGAGCTTTAATCTCCCATCAAGCTTCAATGGAGTTCTAGAGAGCTCATTAAAGGTTTTGAGTTTTGATTTTTGAACAATGAATTCATGTAGGAACTTAGGGCTAACAAACCCACTTAATATACCTAAACTATCCATTGGAAACCTACAAAACTCTTATTTGGATGTCGGGTGAATGTACCAATTCACCCTTCAACTTGCAGTGAAGCTGCGCAGGTGACACAGACCATCGATGCGTGCCAATCGACGGACCATTTGTCTTCAAATGGACCGTCCTCGCTGGTTGTCGCTTGGTTCAGATAGAAGTCATTGGGAATTGGAGATCTCTATGACAAACCGAAAGGTGTTACAAAAGAAAGGGTAGCACCAAGATCAAGTAAAGTAAAAACATTAACTGAGAACATTTGTAATATACCAGTCACGCACATCGGTAGAACTCTCTTGTTCACCTTTAGCCTTGAGTGTTTAAAAGCGGTTTCTTTTTGGAGCTTCGAAGCTAGGACCGATTGATTGATCGTAATTATTGTAATACCCCACAATTTTGATGACCTATATGAGAGACTAATATGTTATAAAATAATGGTTTTAGAACTAAAAAAAATTAAAATAACTTGTTTTAGAATTATAGCAGCCATAGCATCAAAGAAAGATCTTAACGTCTTCAACTAACAAATTGAACTAGTAGAAGTCCCTATGTTTGGTGAATGTTTGGTAGAGTAATATTAAGTCAAAAGATTGTCAAAATACTTTTAACAGGTAAAATGTAGTATAGAGGGTTAAAAATTATATTCATGACTCCTCAAGGATCACTAGAAGGGTCCTTAAAACGGATCCGAACTTGGGCGAGAAGGTTGCATAACAAGACTGCGACCAGCAAAGAATTGGAGGTCATTGCGCGTCATGCCTCTAGCACAAGGAGCCAAAAATTTTCTTGCAACAAAGTCCACTGAATCAACCCGGATATTTGAAAAAAAAAATGGTGGAATTCACCCCTGATGCGCAACAAAGATTTTGATCCATTCATGTCATTCTTAAGATAATTTGACTTCACAAAAAGACCCAATTAAGTAAGGGGTATTATGATTAATTAAAAGGGTGACTAAATAATGTTTTAGGTTAATTTTTAGGCCACTTTTCATACACAAATCAAATCCCAATATTTAAATCAAAAACCACTTTCACTTCTCAATTTCTCTCTTCCTCCAAACCTCCATTGAAGTCCATTAGAGTTCCAAGACGAAGGTCATGTATTTAAGATTCAAACCCAATTACGTGGCTTTATAATATCTAACAAACAGTTTCTTTCACACTTGAGATTCTTTTCCCCAAGAGGTCTTTCAAAATGATGATTTATAAATCCCCTAAAAATAGGGTTTTTCTTTTCACATGGGCTTTTTTGGAAAAACAAAATTATAAATTAATTAAAATTAATTGTGATGAATTAATTTTGTTTAATTATATATTGATGGTTAATTTATGATTTCCGATTAGATTTCCGTACAATCATGTTTTTTCCCCAATTTCATGAAAACCTTGAATTATTAAGGTTAGTTGTGAAGATAATGAATAAAAAGATTTACTACATTTTTGATAATTATATAATTGCTTCTTGAATTAACTTGTTTGGCTAATTGGTTATGTATTATTGGTAACGAACTATGAAGGTCCTTCAAGAGGGCAAAAAGGTATGTTGAGTGGTTTCTCTCGGATTTAAATGTCTATATGTGGTTGTAATGTTGATGCTATCAATTCCATATCCTAAACCATAAGACATTGAATTAAACATTAATTTTTAAATGTATGACATGATACATATAGTATATGATTGTTCTCATTTATGATTAACTATGATCTAATATTGTAAGACGTTTTCATAGGTCTATAGAAGAGACTAATGTGAACATGTAGGATGAAATAATATGGTTACTAAATGGAATAATTTAATAGCACCAAAAATGCATGTAAATGAGACGGAGGTCTCACATCTAGTAAGTCTGGACTACCACATGGGTTTTGGTCACGTTTGTAAGTTCGAATCCCAAAATTTATGTTGTCTTATGAGATGGATACCTCAACGTCTAGCAAGTCAAAATTTCTAAACAATCTCTTTGACCCTTAACTATGTTCCCACATAGGACTCTAGCTTAGTGGATCTACCTAGATAGATTTTTACATATATTTACACCTTAGGCAATTGTTAACCCTCTCTTTTCGATTTGGGAGTAGTACACCGGATTATAGGTAGCTCACATGGTCTCATGTCAGTTATTGCACTTCTTTCCATATTAAAGTAATGACACAGTTATGTATGAACTCCTTGGTAGGGATTATTAAAAGGTTTATACTGGTATCGAGGGAAGGTTGGGACGTCTCTTAACAACTTGCACATGTGTGATCTTAAGAGATTGTCCAAGTGGTGTTCTTTTATGATTATGATTATGATTATTGTATGTTAATAATCTAGGAAGAGGACATTTTTTACACAAAACAAATGATATCATATAATTATTAAACAATACATACTTCATTATTCACAGAAAAATAAAAAACCATCATCATTATTCTTAAATTAGAGTTTTGAAGAAAACCGATTAATAGAGTAAAAACTATAGGAATTTGAATTGTTAGAAATCATCTTTTAAAGGACCTCTTGGGGAAAGGAATACCAATAGTGAAAAAACCATAACCTATTGAGAATTAATCAACGAAATTTGAGCGAAAACCTTGTGATTTAGATCTTCTTCTTCGAGTATCCTTGTTCTTCAATAGAGTATGAATAGAGAGAGAATGTAGGGACAGATGAGAGGTTTTGGATTTTGATTTGGGGTTTTTTATCGAGTGAGTAAATTTGAGGGAAATATGATTTAAAACCAATATATAGGCCCTCTATGAACTACTTAAAAGACCACTCACTTAAATGGACCCTTTAATGAAGTTAAACTTGAATTCCAAATTTCAGATTTTGGTCGAGGAACAAGACGCGAAAAGATCTTGTCCCGCAATATTTTCTAATATAAATTTTGATAAAGCGAATTCCGGAACGTTACCATGATGCAGAGTTGATTTCTTTCCAAAGGAACACCAAGTACACGATGCGGACCCATTTCTACCATGTACATTTTTGATGTTGCCTTACAACTTGTTTGCCTAAGTTTGGGGTGCCTTCGTCGACCCCTTTGGGGACTCTTGGTGGGACGGACCTGGATTTTTCAATCTCTATATATTGTTTTACCTATTTACAGTCATGTTACAAGTTTTAGACCTCATACAGCACATCCAAACATTCACGAAACCTTAGGACGTTTAATTAGTTCAATTACACTAGCATCCGGGCGTGATGTAAGTTTCTTTATGTTATGACTCTAAAACGTCCAAAATTGTTTATAAACATTATTTTTGGTCTTATAAAAGAGTTATTTACCGTATACCAACATGTGAAACTCTAGATAAGGTCTTGGACTTTCGAAGTGTTACAATATGTTACAAAATTAGCCTAATTAAAACTTACCAGCATATGGACTATGTCATAGCTTATGTCTAACCAATCAATAATCATCACAATATTTATACTTCTTAGCTTTGGATATTAGTCATATTAGAGTTGTATAAACTTTTTCCTTTCGAGACTATCATTTTCATCTATCTCTCATTAACTTCATTGACTAACTACTTGAACCCCCTAAGGTCATTCTTACCTCTCTTCGAATAATTTGATAACATTTAGTTACTATATTGAGTTCATAATTACCACATCATTTGTAATACGTAATCAAATTCACCCTCATTTTCTTCTCAAGTTTCATATCATGAAGAGCTAATAAAATTTTCATATATTTATCTTAGTAGATGAATAAAAACTTGAGCCTTAATATTTTAACTAATGAATTGCATTATTAGAATATGAATG
This sequence comes from Solanum habrochaites, assembly GCA_027704765.1. NCBI lineage: Eukaryota > Viridiplantae > Streptophyta > Magnoliopsida > Solanales > Solanaceae > Solanum > Solanum habrochaites. Next base: position 36,202,748 of record JAKWJA010002499.1, on the reverse strand, counting down.
AACTTTTAAAATAATATTAACTTACAAGTTTAAGCTTAATTTCTAACACTCTTAAAGTCCAAAACATAATCTAGAGCCTCACATAACTATTTATGATTTTTAAAACAATTAAGAGTTAGTAGACTCTTTGGATTTTAAAAACATATTTTATGGTCGATAATAGTGTATAAAATTCATTTAGGATGTTTTAGATCTAAAATGTCAAGGAACGTCCATCACATCTAGAGATTAGCAAAAAAGGTGCTACTGTGCCTAAGCCTATTTCACAAGGTTTTAGAAGTTGAAATTTGATTTGAAAGGTGTTAAAAAAGTATTATTGTAGGATTAGGGAAAAACGTCTGGGTAAAACTCCCCAAGTACTATCGTAAAGGTCCTTGATAAGGACCTTTCCATATTGGCAAAGAACCTATCGCATGACAGAGTGGACCAAGGATTACATGCGACGGATCCTGGGACAATCGAGGGGGAATCCATGACTCTATCAATCAACACTTAGAAACTTTACAAAAACTGGCCAAATGAAAACTGTATTTCGCAAACGATGGAGGTGAATGACGATTAGGGGGAAGAGGCGTCGACTGACCTACGGATCGTAGGTCGGGGTCTCATAGCTCAGTTTTGAAATTCGCTGGTGAGGTTTTTAATTGGTTCATTTAATTATTTACTTAGATAGGATTTAATTATTAATTGTGAGGTGGTTCAATAGGTTAGTTAATCAACTGTATAGCTTACCCTAAGCCTAAACTCAATCTAACAAGTTCAAATTCCAAACCCAAATTGCTCTTCCTTTGATCTACTTTCTCTCTCACAAAGCAAACTCCATAGAAGAACAAAGTCTAAGGGTTATAAGGCATAAATAAGGTTTATTTTATACATAAATAATCAAACATTAACAAGGTATGGGAACTCTACAACTTTTGGATTCCTTTCCCCAAAGGGTTCTTCAAAATTGGTTTCAAAAGATGATTTCGATAGGTTTCTTCCTAATACAAATTTCATCTTCTAAATCGTTTTGTCTATCCTTTATTTTAATTATAATTCTTAAATTATAAATTATTATGATTCAATTATGGTAGTTCGTGGTGACTTAACCTAGAATGGGGAATAGTTAATTAATTGACCCTCATTCTCTAAGCATAGGTTACGAAATAGTATTGATTTAACTTGCAATGATACAATGATGATTCATTTAGGAGGAGACTTGAAAAGTCTTTATTGTTCTAAACCTTTACTTCAATTATGATGGCTTGTAGTTGGTGATGAAGTTCAATTGAAGTATGACTTGTTATTGGGTTGAGTAGGTGTGGTATGATGATGTAATTGAAAGGCCTTGAGATGTAATGCTATAAGGTTGGTTATGAATTACCTATGTGCCTTACTATAATATGATGATGTTAATGTGCTAATATCACATGTGATTATTGTAATGAAAGGTGTTCTCATGAAATTTCCATTGAGCTAGTGACTATGACTGTATAAGGAGCTATCCTACTATGACCTTAACTAATCTATGATTGTTAAAGAAACACATATCAAAGGGACTTTAGCTTAGCATCGAGTGAACTAGTAGTGACGAGTGTCCCTTCCCAAATAGGGAAGGTAGGTTTACAATTGTACTCATCAGATTGAAGACTATAATGATTGTAGCATAAAGAGGGTCCCAAGTACATCTCCTACTTCTTGAACTATGATTCAACATATGTATAGTAACTAGTGGATCCACCTAGATTCTATGTTCATGTATTCGTACTACTTATGCACGTAGTCAACCTTCTTTTGATGTAAGGTTCCACGATACCGGATTCCACATTAGCTCATGTGGTATATGTATGTTAAGGAAAGATGTTCCAAAAATTTAAGTGTAGTAATAGAGTTAACTCTAACTAGGAGGACTTAAGGGGTTTGACTTAGTATAGGTAGGGGTATGGGAATCTGCCTATAAATTAAACTAGTTGGCCTTGAGGTGAATCCTAGGAGGTAATTCTTATGTGTTTATGCTCTTATGAAATAAATAGTATGCTTATGTTTATTCTTCATATTATTGTTGTATATGTCTAAATATGAGGATAAATATTTATAATGCTATGTTATGTGAGGTTAGACATTATTCATGATCTTTGGTAAGTTTGCTTGGTTAAGTTGACTTGTGGGGCTTCACTTGACTACTGCAGTAGTAGCCTTGGTAAGGGTTATGAGTAAGGGTTTTTCTTAGATTATATTTCTATAAACTAATGAACATACTTTGTCGCTATAATATGAAGAGTTTCATTGTCAATGAATTCTATTATGATTAAAAGTTGTACTGGAGTTAAATTGGGTGAATTTATTTTTGGGGTGATCTGTGTTGAAAATGCTTGTATCATAAGGAATATATTATTATTTTCTCATATGTATTCTTGGGTTGTGCATAAGTCTTTTTCAATGTAACTTGGAATGTTTTTATCAAATGCCCTTTTTAGCATGATTATTATGTTACGTGCACATATGTTTCCATACTTAGTACATGTGATGTGCTAACACCTATTTCTCCCTTTTCCCTAAACATTTTATGTTTTGATCGTTGAAGGATTTTCAACACATTGCAAGGAAGGCTTGGATTATTTCTCCAAGTGTGGGTATGTCCTGAAGATCCGAGGACTGTGCCTTTTCTCATTCTACCTATGTGACATACTATAGTTTTATGACATTCATTTCACTATTATGGTTAAAGACATTGTTGGAAGAGGTAATTGACAATTATATATTTGTGTAAGGGCTATTCGCGTATAGTTCTATTCCAACATGGATGGTTTTATACGAGACATATCTATTAGACTCTATATTGTGTATATTGTATATGTGACCTAAGAGTTGAAGCCTATGTTAGCTTTTTATTGAGAGGAGTATATGTAAACTCCTTATGTATATAATTTGTGTAAGCGAGAGGTCTCAGTAAATCTCATAAAGTATATTTAGATGAAAAGTTCATATTTTTACACTTTTAAACCTATGATATGGTAATGATGAATGATAAGAGGCTAGTCTTAGTCCTTACCATTGACGACTACTCCAATTATTTCTAAGGAGTGATCCCCGAATGTGACAAACATGGTATTAGTGTATGAGGTTGAGTATCTTTAGGGTTTATGTCTCTTTCAACTACATCTATGTAGATTATTATTCATAATTGTGAAACGCGTCTCTTATGAATGAGAGACTTTGTGATGCTTAGGAAACTGTCCTCTTCTTGCATTCTTGTGTCGTGCCTCTAGAATCTTATTTCATATTGTCACATCGTGAAACCACACCATAGAATTTAAGGTAAATCTCGGATTGCAACTAGATTACTTGACCTCTCGGAGATCTTGTACAAGCCGTTACATAACACTCATCGCATATACATAATGAAAAGTAGTGTGGAATTAAAACTTTTCACAAAACATTTTATATTCTTTAAAAACACTTTTATGTAAAATCTTATGAAATACTAAGTCTCAATGTCACCGAACTAAAGACACAAAAATACACTTGGGAAACGTCCCATAACATATTAATATAGAAATAGTTAGTCTATTAGAATACTTCAATAAGAAACATAAAAGACATCTATATATTCCCTCGAGTCAATTAAGGACATACATCAACTTCACCTGGATGATGCTACAATCCATGTATTCCATCCGAAATGTTCTTTACCTACTAAAACCTATTGAGTTAGATAAAAACATGGAATTAGTACAACCACATACACAGAGTATGGCACTGTGCATAACAATATTGAATATGGACATTTGTTAGTAATATGCATATTTTCATTTAAAAATCATATCAGAATCATAAGAATAACATTTATAAACTTAGAAAGACATAATATAACATTTAAGCAATTTATAGCATTTTTAAGGCTACATTACAGTAACTTAAACTCACTGTATAGTGAATCACGTAACTGTTACAGTGAAGTATTTCTCTTTCTTTTTAACAGTTTCTAGCATGTAATTATCCTACTATAATCTAATCATAAAAACCACTAAAGCAGCAGAAAAAGAGACCTCTCATGCTACCTCCCAAAGCATAACTAAATGACACTCAAGACTACTTATAATTAGACACAGACACACTTACAAGAACCAAACATAAGATCATGAGATTTCCTCTACCAATGGTTATTTTTAGTCTTACTTGAGTGAGTTGTGAAGCGACCTCCCATGCAATAACTTACACACACACTTAAGAGACCATATAGACTACCCGTGATAGAATCATTCTCACTCAATACACCAACACATAGGTAGTATGAAATTTTTCCTTATCAAGGCTATAAAAAGACTAACTTAAGTAAATCAAGAAGATAATGTCCATGATTGAACTCTTCAATAGTACCTAAATAATCCTTAAGACTACCTAAGTTTATCATGTCTACATATTGAATTATATTCCCTTACTAGAGTAATCCTTAAGGCTTTTCTAGGTAAGATATGAAATGACCTTTCCTATGCCCCCTTCACATATTAAGTAGAAAACCCTTAAATACTCTAGATAAGTACATATTCAATTAACATTCTTTGGTACTAAGTATATATTCATTAATTCATTTAGGAGACATTAATCAAATAAAGGACATTCAAGCAATTGGTCTTGGACAAGATCTAGGAACTCCAAAGAGTACCTTCAGAGACTATTGTGTATTGTCTAGATAACGTCCCATACAAGCACTTAAATTTCATATTACTTATCTAATGCTAGAATGTATCACATATGATGAGAATATGAAATACCCGACAAAGACCATGATAGGAATAAATGGAATCAAAAGTTCTAACCTAATACGATGAGGGTATTCTGCATGGTAGAACTTGGACACATCCCATGTACGCACATCGTTAAGGAATATGAAGGGAATGCTTTGTAATGTAGTATCATGTTTTAAATAAAACTACTTTACTTACCATACTCACTCGATGCTAGCCTTTTTTATGATAAAGTAATTTACACTTAACATTCATAAAAAGGGGTTCCATATCAAGTTCATAACCCAATCAACTTTACCCTACTAAAGAATGGTCCACTAATGCTACCTCACCATGGAGACAGATCATTATCATGACTTTACTAAGGTGTGATATGATGATGTTCAGCTAATCAACCCCAAGTCTGTCATTCCTTTACTTTAATGATACCATTACGACTTTCGACTTCAACATTCATAACCTTCAAAATATGTTCAAGGTTTCACATAAAGGACCCTCTTAACATCATTTAATGTCACATATCATTAACACATTAAAGATTAAGAAACTTTAGAATCCTATGTTAATACAAATCATATTAATATTCATACATGCATCGAGTAAGGAAAAAAAATCGACAATGAAAAGACACCACATACTTCATTTGTTAAAAAACATAACAGGGGTCCAATTTTAAAATTAAATAGACATAACCATATCCTATTTAGCACCCTATACACTTATCATATCATCATCAAAGAACCCCTTATAAATTATATAGTTCAAATAGGAAAAGCATACACAACTAAGACAATACAACAGAAATAGTATACTAATAAAATGATTACCTAAATAACATCAATAGAAGAACACATTTACTTTCACATTACTGATAATGTAGCTAGATACTATCATACTTCACATAATCATCAATATACTTCAAGTTGTTCCATGCAAGGCCATGATAATCATATTACCTAAAATAACGCTGACAATTCACATAGTCATCATAATACTTCAAGTTGTTTCCAAGAAATCCATGATTATCATATAACCTAAAATAACACTGACAAGGACACATCAATTGCAAGTAAAGGACAAAACATTGCCACCACAAGTACACTATACAAACAACAATATAATTGAAGTCTAATTATCATAAAATAAAGAGTAGTAGGGAAGCTTACCACCACTCAATCCTAAAAACCTCAATTCCATGCTAAATAAACCAATTCAACACCATAAGAACCTTACAATTGGCCATGAACATCAATTCAATACAATTATAACAATACTCAGTGAATTTAGGTCAATTAACCATATATTCATCAATATAATACAGCCTAGATATCAATTGAACACAATTCTTACATAATTAGAGAGTCACTAGAATTCATAAACATTAAGTCAATATCAAGTACCTTATAACTTATTCAAAAACCACGGTTCATAAATTTCATGGGTTGATAGGTTAATTGAGTTAAAATCATTCGAATTATTAAAAATTCTCTACCTAATCACGTCGTAAATTAAAACCTTTAAGCAAGAACCTATGCATAGCTTATGAATTGGAACTTCATCTTTGACACCTCAGAAAACATCTTTTTCGCCTTGCGCTCCTTGATACATCGAGTTTCCAGGATAAAACAACCATCCTAAATGAATAAAATTCTTCAATTTTATGAAAAATCTTCACTCAATTCTCTTATGAAAGCCCTTCCTCGAGTTTTTGCTCCAATGGAGTTCTAAAGAATTTCTAAGGTAATTGTTCTAAGTGTTTTAGGATTATAAACACATTTAAAATACCCAAAAGACCCTTAAAGAACCACTTATACTATTATTTTGACATGGGGTAAATTTACAAGTTCATCCCCCAACTTAACAGTGAACTGCGCAGTGAGGCATTTCACCAGCGGTTACTAAACGACAGGTTGTCCCTTACCAAACGGACTGTCCTCTTGGTCCGTGGTTGAGGACTTAGACTAGAAATTTTCTTCATATCCCACACGCCTAATTGTTTAAGCAATCAAGAATTCCACCATAGGGGGTTACGACCAATGGGCGTCGATCCCATCACGGTGTTGATAATCTTGGACCGCTGAGCACCAAAGTTGGTCATACGAAGGCATTGATGGTCCTTGGGATGTTTTCCCAGAAGTTAAAAACTCAAAGATGCTCTTATATGAGTTTAGGACCCTTCATATAAATTTCATCAAAAAAGAACACGTAAAACTCGACGAAACATTCCTAGACACGCTGGGTAATTTTAAAGCAAAAATTTTAACGTCATGGACGTTCTGGAACATTTGACCTACAAACATCACGAAACTTGACACAATACCTACATACACAATATTTACTCATTTAATTACCTTATAACAATATATATCACACATAAAAACATAAAATCATGTATAAGACACATAGGTGACTTAGTCATCGAACGTCTTAGTAGTCTCTTTACGTTTAACTTTCAATTCACCTTAACTCTTAGGCGATGCCACAATACTACATTATATACCTATTTAGTACCTTATAACATAATGAAAAACATGTTAGACTCTATTTCAGCTACGTAATTTTTGGAATCTTACATTCTCGCGCGCTTGAACAATATTCATCCTCGAATGACACCTACCACTCACCGAACACTTCCAAGAATTGAGATTCAATTAAAAACTCATGATAATACCATATAACATATAATTAAAAAAACCCATAAATTTCACATAGTCTAGAGATTCACAACACAACAAGAAACTAAAAGACATTTTATAACTCATTATGCTATGAAAGTCACATGCTTCATTCAAATTAACTAAACTTCATTTTATATTCAATGTCACACTCATATAAATAAGTTATAACAACATTAAAATAATTTAAGACGAAAGAATGAATTAATCAATTTTCAAAAAATTTAACAGTGAGCAGGCAAAGCATTACATTGATTTAGGCCATTTTTCGATAATCCATATTTTAGGTAATTCATGAGATAAACATGCTACTATGAAAGCTAACATAATATAAACACATCTTATTCATGCAACATGCTTCCATGACTTTCTATCCCATGTACTAACCTTTCTCCCCCACTTAGAAGGACCTAATATCACTAAAGAATAAACTATTATTTACCAACATCACAATCATTTTCATCCGAGTTTGATCCTCTTGCCCAGAGTGCATAGAAATGAGCCTTTGCCTTTGGGATATGCTCCTTTGAATTATAAGGAGCAACTTGGTTACAATCCCTTCATCTAGAAGCAATGGTAGGAAAGCCTCTCAAGTTTTGTCCTACCTTACCACAACAAAGGTAACTCCCTGTACCACTTAGACATTCACTATAATGCATCATTCCACAACTTACATATGTAGGTTTGACATTTTGAGAACCACCTACTTTCTATAATTTCACCTTAGAACTACTAGGTTATTCGTTAGTTTTAGCCCTCTTCTATAGACTAAATTGATTTTGGTCACTAGAACCACCCCTTTTCAAGTTTCTAGACATCCTCTTAAGTTTAGACTCTTCAATCCATTGTGTCTACACCATGAGTATAGCTAGGGTCTCACTAGATCGGTGATACCCATAACGAAACAACTCGTTTCATCCATATGATTAGACAGAAGGGATGGGGCATATCTATTTACCATAGAGAACTTAAAATATTAGTCTAAACGCTATATGTTCTTACTTGGAGATTGAGAAACACTCTATTTAACTTCCCTCATTCAGTGAAAAGTACTTCCCAATAAAAGCTTCCTTAAATTCTCACCACTCAATAGGACCAGACTCCACCAGCCTATTGTCCTTCCATTGAGTGTACCAGACATGAGCAAACTCCCTCAATTGATACGAAGTTAACCCGCCTTCATAATAGATTTAACCGCCATGACACTAAACACCTTGTTTACTCCATCTAGAAAATCTTGGGGACCCTCTCCCTCCTTAGAGCCAAGATAGATAGAAGGATTCATCATCACAAAGTCTCTCTACCTAGATGTCGTAGTTCTCTCTTCAACATTCACCCTAGGCACCATACTAAAATTCAGTTGAGTAGTCACAAGTCGGGCTAAAAGAAGCAAAGCCTCTGTAATATCACTATTACTCAACTTCGCAGGAACTACCTTAACATCATTACCTTAACCCAAAAAAGTGACTTGATCACCTTTATCACCTCAAATAAAATTATCAACTTCCTCAAGTTGAAGAGGAATCTCCTCTTGAACATCATTATTATCACCTCTCCTAGTCGGTGTAGTCCTCATAATCATCTTCCTACAAACAGAAGAAAAAGCATAATAAAAGAGTACTCATAACTTTTACTCTATGGAAAGACAAATGATTTTAAAATAAGGGAAACTCTATCGTCTTTTATCCTCTCGCCCATAGATGTGTATTTACTCACACCAATGGTCAAGACTCTACTAGACGTGACTTTATGAGAGTTTCTGATTTCTAAGACTACATTCATAACCTATGCTCTGATGCAAATATTATCACATCCCTAAACCACACCCTAGAAGTTAGGTTCAATCTAGGATTGCAATCGGCGTACTTGAACTATCGGAGGTCTTGTGTAAGACCTCGCAAATGACATAGGTGAAATAGAGCCTAAAATGTTGATGTTAATTTTATAATTTACTAAATAGATCGATTTTATTGTATAGAGATAGTTTCTAAGAGTTAAGTGCATTGGAAGTCAAACATCAAGGGATGACAAATACGTTCGACGACTAAGTCGCCTATGTGCCTCATATGTGGTTCTATGTGTTTATGTGTGATTCATGCTGTTTTAAGGTCTTTAAATGAGTTATTATGATGTATATAGGCAGTGTTTTGAGTTTGGTAAATTTGGAGGTCAAACATCCAAGAACATCCATTATGTTCGAATGGTTTGCTTTGAAAAGACCTTGTGTATGCATGTCTGATCGAGTTTTACGTGTTTGTTTTTTCTAAAATTCATACGACAGGTTCTAAACTCATATATGATAATGTTTTGATAGGAAAATCCCCGGAAAACAACCCCAAGGACCATGCAAGGGTCCTTGAGGAAGGACCCCAAAATAGGTGACAAGGATGCCCAAGACAACCCAAACCACAAAGGCAGTCGACGCCCAGTGGGTCAATCGACACCACATTGGTAAGGTATAGTTGATTCGGACTTAGTATTGGGACAGAGTATACGAATGTTTAGTCTCTGAACAAACCAACGGAAGGACAGGACGGTCCGTTTGTGAATAAACGGTCCGTCGACATCCACATTTTATTGTAAGTTAAGGGGTGAACATTTAAATTTCACCCCATTTCTATAGAAAGTTGGCGGTTCCTATAAGGTCCTTTTGGTGATGTTAGTAGGTATATAAAGTATTTTAACAAATTGAAACTTCATTTTCTAAACCTAAACCTCCCCCCAAAATCTCTTAGAAATTCCTTACGATGTATGAATTACAAAGTCAAAGGAAGAGCTGTGGCTGTAATGAATTGAGGGATATTTTTCATATATTGAATAATTACATTCACATAGGTAAGGATTTTGGTATCCTTGAAACTATTTCTAAAGAACCAACTCTCAAGAAGTTTTCTAAAATTCCGAGTGAATGTCAAATTATGATTCTACCATGGGTCTGGCACAAACATTTTAAACGTTTTATGGTTAAAATTATTATATTGATATTTCAACCTAATTACCTAGGCAACCCATGATAGATGACCTAGTTTTTGACAATGTTATGGGTTACTGATATTAACCTAACGTTGGGAATTGATGGTGTAGATTTCTATAGGGCTGTCAAATTTGTATCTAGGTTTATTGTATTTAGAATAGTAGTAAAATTGACCGAGTATTAGTGAAATATAGTTACAATATGTTGAATTGTTGGTATGCACAGGGCAGCGGTTTGTGATATCAAATGGGTGTTTGGCATTTTTGGATGAGGGGTTGAGAAAGTGTGGTGGTACGCTGACCCATGTCCTGATTTGAAGTAAATACACTTCACTTCTGTGTATTGGTGTTGTCATTTTGCATTGTTATGTGTTTTACTTGAATATTTATGTGGCCTTGTCGGCGTTAGTAAATGCAACATGATGATCATGGCCTTGTTGGCACCAGTTGAAGTAATGTGGATTTTTGTGTATGATTATATATATCCACATATTTAAAAAATGTGAAGTCATATATGTGTTCTTCTATCAATTCTAGTTAGGTGATCATGTTAGACTATACCTTTGACCTTTTGTGTGAGTATTACGAGTGAGTCTTTGGTACTCTAATTTATTATATAAGCTTCTTGGTACATTGTTGAAAAATAGATATGTATAGGATGACTTGAAGATGATATGATATATTTATGGCTCTAGAATTACATGTGTAATAAGTAAAAAGAAAAGTATGTGGTTGTCTGTCTTTATTGAATTGTGATCCTTACATGATGTATATATGAATATTAATAGTCATGTCTTGAATACGATTATAAGTATCTAACCCTTGACTGTATGAATGACATGTGACTTAAAGGAAGTTTTAAGAGGGTCTTTATAGAAACTTAAATCTAATTGTAAAGGTATGAATATTGAAGTCGTAAAAGATGCCGTAATGTTATCTTCAAGTAAAGGAATGGATGGAGTTAAGGTTAATTGGCTGGAACGGCCATCATAGTAAACATAGGAACAAATCATGGGACCTTTTGTCGCCCAATTGTAAAGGTAACAATAACGACCTCTTTGGTAGTTATAATATATAAAAGGTAAATAATGAGTTAGGAACGATGATATGGACCCTTTTATGTGAACCATAAGTGTTTGACATTACTCTAGGAGAAGGAAGGCTAGCAAAAACTGAGTTTTTAAGAAAGTAGTCTAGTTAAAGAGTGCCAATAGATTACAAAGCATGGCCCTTCATAATCCTAACCTGTCTCAACAAAGAGGGTCTGTTCTACAATGGCAATTAGAATAACCACATCGAGTAGGAGAGAACTTCATCTTCATGTCAGCTAGAATTTCTATATCAGTTCTTTCTTATCTCATCACTGGAAAAATACTTACTATCATTAGAGAAGTTCCATGAAGTTTAGCTGATGTTATGGGACGCTATCTACACATTGAACAATAGGCTTTGAAACTGTTATTTAGAGCTCATATGTCTTTTCCAAGACCATTACTTTAATTTCCTTTATGTAATGTATGAGTCTCTTGATGAACTAATGTACTAATGACTTATGTTATGAAGTATCTAATTGAATGAGTACCTAACCTAAAGTGACTTAAGATTCCATGGTTAAAGTGCGAACAGGGCGTAAGGGATTATCTCTTCATGTCTTATCTTTAGAAGTGTTGAGAATATCTCTAGTTAGGGAAATAGTTACTTTGTGGGCATGATCTAAGAATAAGTTACTATGATGAAGTACTTAGGTAATCTTGATGAATTCAATCATGGTCGTTATCTTCTTGGTTTACTTAATGATAGCCTTTTGAAGGAGAATGTAACATTATATATGTGTTGATGTTTTGATGTCTTGTAAGTGTGTGTGTGAGTCATTTTAAATAGTCCAGAGGATCATTTAATCATCCCTAGAGAGGGTGTATGAGAGTATCAATTTCTGTTGATTAGAAATTAATCTTAGGTACTTAAGTGGGAAAATACATACTAAAGTATTCAAAGGTGAACCATAATCAATTTACCATACAGGTGAAAGGGACCTCACTATAAAGTGAAGGGAGTTACTATAAAGTGACTTAATTACGACTATTTGGTTAAATTATATTATGTGTTTCATTGCTAAATTGTTGTTATAATTATAATACATATTTTTAAAATAAAGGTTGCATATTTCAATAAAACTCAATTTCATGTTTTTATGGCATTATGCCATCTAGGACATGTGGTTGTACTATCATGCTTTTAATTTTCTATTAGTTGTTTGTAGGTGAGGAGCATTCGGGAAGTGAAGACTTGGATTATAGCATCATTAAAGAAATGTCAAAGTATGTCCACATTTGATTTGAGGGCATAGATGTGTTTTATGTTTACATTTGAAGTATTGTAAATAAACTAAGTATTTCTATATTAGCATTTATGTATGGGTTGTGTCCCATGTTTTTTTGTGTCTTATGTTTGATGACATTGAGATTTAGTATTTCCTATGACTTTATATGAAATAGATTTTTGAAAGACTATTATATGTTTTTTGTGAATTTTTTTTAACTACACACTACTTATCGGTATATTTATGCGATGAATAATATGTAAGGGCTTATACGAGATCTACGAGAGGTAAAGTATGCCGATTGCAACCAGAGATTGGACCTTACTACTACAGTGTGGTTTCAAGATGTGACAAACTTTGTATCAGAGTATAGGTTGTGGAAGTAGTATTAGGAACCGAAAAATGTAAACAAGTCACGTCTTGTAGAGTCTTGACCATCGGTGTGAGTTGCGTCACATCTATTCTTGAAAGGCTATAGGACTATAGAATTTTCCTTCTTTTCTATTCCTATATCGTTCCATAGAGTTAAATTTATGAGTACTCTTTTCTTATGGTTTTCCTTGTGTTTCTAGGAAGACTAATACGAGGAGGACGCCAGCTAGGAGAGTTGAGGAGAATGAGATGCAAGAGGATATCTCTCCTCACGTTTAGAAAATTGAGAAAGTTCCTCAAGGTGATCAATTCCTTATTGGGGAAGTAGGTAATGAGGATCCCCCAGAGTTAAGTATTAGGTATATTATAAAATCTTTGCTTGCTTTAGCCCGAGCCATGACTACTCAAGTGAATTTGAGTATGGTACCGAGGGTGAATGTTGTGGGGAGCACTACGACGTCTAGTTTAAGATATTTTGTGAGGATGAATCCTCCTATACTTATTATTTCTAAGGTTGGAGAGGTTCCCCAAGAGTTCCTAGATTATGTGTACAAGGTGTTGAGTGTTGTGAGAGTTACATATAGGGAGAAGGAGGGGTTGGCTTTGTACCAATTAAAGGATGTTTGTCAAATATGGTACACTCAATGGAAGGATAATAGGCTGGAGGAGCCAGGTCCTATTGAGTGGAAAGTGTTCAATGAAGCTTTTCTTGCTAAGCACTTTTCCCGTGAGAGGAGAGAACTTAAGGTAGAGGAGTTTATTAATCTCAAGCAAGGCAATATGAATGTTGAGGAATACTCTTTGAAGTTCTCAATGCTATCTATATATTCCCATTCTCTTTTCTCTAATCAAAGAGATTAAATGAGTTATTTTGTGACGGGTGTGTCCGACTTTGTGACGGAGGTATATGATACGGTAATGCTACATGATGATATGACACTAGCAAGACTCACGGTGTATGCAAAATCGATTGAATAGTCTAAACCTAGAAGGATGGGTAGAAGATTTAAAAGGAGTAGTTCTAGTGATCAAGGGAAGCGTAGTTTCAAAAAGAGGGCTCAAACTCAATATGGACCTAGTTGTAAGGTGAAGTTTAAGAAAGGATTTGGTTCTCAAAATGTTAAACCTACATGTGTCACTTGTGGAAAGAAACATTATGGTTAGTGTCTATTGGGTACCGGGAGTTTCTATGTTGTTGTAAAGTAAGGACACAAGGTGATAGATTTTCCTATGATTGTTTCTAAATAAAGAAAGGTTATTCAAGTTGCTCCTAGTTTTCCAAAGGATGATGCTCCAACAAAGAGGTGTTTCTACTTACTCTAGACTAGACGGGAGAAGCCAGTTGATTGTGATGATGATGAGGGTAAGTCCTTGCATTTTATTTTAGTGATATGATTTCCTTATAACTGGGGGAGTATTGTCAGAAGATGGGATAAAACTGTATAGAAGTTGTTGTTTGTAAATGGTGTTTATGAGTTTTGTTTAAATTTAATCCCATTAACTTCTTGCATCATGTACTTTATGAAATCATGATTATGTTGTAAGATGTTTTTATATGTTGTTTCCTTTCATACACGCATGTTAGTATCATGAGTTGCATAAATGTTGCATTTTTAGAAGAACATTCTAAAATCATCATAGCTTAGGAAATTGCCCATTGTTAAATTTTTGAGATATTGACTAATTAGTTTTTGGTCTTAAATTGTTGTAATGTCTTTACAAGTGATGTATATGAGTATATATAAAGTTTAAAATGAGTTTGTATTGTAATGGCGCATATGAAGTTTTGAAGCAAACGAGTTATGAATGTCTTCTGATTCTTTTGTGTTTTGAAATCTGACTATGTGAAATTTATGGTTTATGTATGATTATGTATATCTATGGTATGGTTATGAGATTCTAGTTAAATCTCTATTCTTGGAAGTGTTCAGAGAGTGGCAAGTGTCATTCGAGGACGAATGTTGTCGAAGTGGGGGAAAATGTAAGACCTCCAAAATGACTTAGAAGAACTAACGCCTAACATTCTGGTAATGATGGTCTAAGGTACTAAATAGGTGTATGTTATGGTATAGATACAATGTCTAAGAGTTTCTATGCATTGGAAGTGAAACGTTAAGGAATGACCAATACGTTCGATGAGTAAGTCACCTATGTGCCTCATATGTGGTTCTACATTTTTATGGGTGTTTCATGATGTTATAACGTACTTAAATGAGTGATGTATATAGGCAGTGTGTTATGTTTTGTGAAGTTTGGGAAGGATGAGACAAATTTTTAGTCTCTAAACCAACCAATGAAATGACAGGACATTTCATTTGTGGAAAAAGTGTCCATCGACTGCCAACTGTTGGTGGACTGCCTCCCTCCGTGCAATTCACTGTAAGTTGAGGAGTAAAACTTGTAATTTATCCATCCAAATACGCCCCAACTGTTAGAAGTTCCTAGGGGCTATACTGCGGTCCCCTTTTATGGGTATTTAAGTTGGTATATGTCAAGTTTCTTATCACATTAAAGACTTCATTCTTCTAAATAAAAACCACCTTAGAAATGTCATTACCCAGACTCCATTTGCAAGGCCAAACCGACCACCCTTTAGAATAGATTCCGGTTCGTTCCTGTGACGAATTGAGCTACATGTTTTTCATCAAAGCTCGAACGCATTCTATTTCAGGCGAGGAATGTAGTTTCGTCCCTAAACACTCACTCTTCACTCAAGAAGCCAACTCGGACCAAAGATGTTTTCTGCTGTTCTTCAAAGCTTTTAATTGTATACTTTAATGCATTATCTCCGCTTGTCGCGTCATGAATCAATTTTTTTTCTAAATACTTATCTCATGAATTAAAATCCCTATTCCAATTTATCTCTTTATGAAACAGTTTACTCTCATAGTACATACCTGAACCCTCCACTGCCACATTACATGACACAACTAGTTTTTCTCACCACTAAATATTAGTGGGTTACTTGTTATGACTTAATATTGGTTAAGTCACTAACTTTAGACCTTCTATGGATTGTTTACCTGATGTACTAATTGTAGTAGTCTGATGTGTTGGTTTTCACTGGTATGATTTAATATGTGGTACACTCTACTCCCCTCATAGTTTCTATGAATATTAGATACCTATTATGTTGCAATTGTTCGCTATTTGGCATGGTGTAAGGACTCTGTGATATTCAAATTCGCGTGATCGTATCGTTGGATCTGCGAGTAGGCTCCCTCAGATACTGATGCTGATGGTATGCTGCCAATATTTCACACTTTATTTTTGATTTAAAGTGCACACTACAACATTTATACCTGTCCCCTTATCGATTTGTATGATCACTTTTATCTGGGGACTAGTGTTACGCATCTTACTTGAATTAATTTACTTGTTCTCCCCGTCCGAGCGGGTGGCCGCCGTTTGCAGTTACTATATGAAAAATGCTGATCCGGCACTTGTCGAACCATTATTGATGTGAATGTGGATATTGTGTATTATGATTATTCTACTAGCACATGTTAAGCCATGGAAGTCATATACTGTTGTTCCATCTTATGAATGCCTTCACCTGTTAGCGGATGTACTTTCACTAACTACGACCTCTTGATCTTGTCGTTATCCACCAGCTTCTTGCGGTTCGAGTCTGTTTTCCTAATTAACTATATAAGTCTCCTGCTTCTGCACCCCCCCATTGACGTATTTTATGATAGTCGCTAGGGATGATTTGCCAAGAGGACCCTTTTTCTTTCTTGGTTATATTTATGCTGTCCTCTCCATCAGTACTACCTCCTATGACACTTCGACTTGTAAGTAATTCCAAGAGCACATATGTGATTTATTTTGATCCTATTGGTTTACCTTGTGTCCCCTTAGTTGATGTATATTGAACTGTGAATACCTGTTATGTCCTTACATTAGCGATTGCCTGAAGTCTCCACTTAGCTCCTCTACATGTCCATGAACTCGCCAAACGGTTGACCTTAACTCATTCGCTTCAACGAGGGTCTCTTAGTTATTAAACTCTCGACGGCTCAGTCGGTAAGGTTATGAAGAGCTTGCCTTGAGTTTTTAGACAACCCGTCATGCCGCCCCTTTCCACCTCCTTACACTCTTGAGTAACGTGAATTATGGTTAACGGCTTAATTTTCAGACACCCTCACCATCATATTTATCACCCTGTAGCAAAAGTTAATCATATCTTCCTTGTTCCCCATTGTACACTCCCGGTAACCTTAATCCAAGACCTCTTTTAGCTAGGCCCGTAAAATTTATTGGCTTCCCCCCCCGATTATGCTATCTCGGAACCCTTTTCATTGACCCTTCAAGTCGTGCAATTACTCCACTAGGAGAAAACCACAGCCGGTAGCAATTAACGTGGTAATCGGTAAGGGAAGTCGTTTTCCTGTGTTAATGAATGCATACTATAGTAAGATAGCCCCCGGCCCTCATATTCCCCTCAACACCACAGGTGCCTCATGGGCATCCCTGTGCTCCATAAGATCTCCTATGGAAAGTTAGAAAAATCTCACTTTCTCCGAGTTAGGATAAACACTTCTTGATTCAATTTCTTGTAATCATCTGCCTCTATGTCCCTGTTATTTTACTCTCCTTCATATGTAATATTGCCCTGGACTACACTTACGAGAAGTTCTCTCGAAGCTTTATCCTTTAGCGACTCGGTTGGTATGAGACCACCTAACTAGATCACACATCTGCAAAAATGGATTGAAGATGTTATTTAGAATTTCTCGTGGTTGGCTTTTCCACAGCACGCATCACTTGAAGAAAGTTTCATGCTGCCCCACTGTATGCAGTTTTATTGATGAAACTCCAATGAATAATGACTTATGTTACTGCATGGATGTAATGAAGTCTACTTAATCTACAATGACTTAACGGATTCCTTGCTAATGTGGAAGAGGGCCTAGCGGATGATCTCTTCATGTCTTATTTGTTGAGTCTTGAGAAGACTCAGTTAGGGAAATGGTTGATTTTTTGTGCATAATCTAATACTTCACGGTAGTTTTAAGGGATTACTTATGCGTAATAGTTGAAGTCGGTCGACTAATGGACCGTTATCTTTTTTACTCTTAACTTCAAGATACTCTTTTCACTCAGACTTCTTGTTAGGCTACTGGCATATTATCATCATGTGTTCAATGCTTTGAGTAGTACTAAGTGTGACGTGAATCATTATATTGTGTGTGAAGGATCCATTAGGGCCCATTCCTAGACTCAAGGGGTGTACTGGGTCCGTGTTATCGTACCTGTCTCGTTTCTTAAGCGCAATCATAGGGCTATCACTTAAGTGGTCGAAGATACACTTACAAAGGAGCCACGATGTCAAAGGTGAAATAATAACTTCCACTCTATTAATGAAAGGACACCTCTACAGCTAACATGAAGGCAAGATACCTGTAACAGTGTCTCCTACCAAATTATGATATTGTCCTTCAAATGTGCTGACTCATTCGGTCGTTTCCTAAGTGGTCAATGTTCTTCTCTCGTTCTTCAGGATTCAATTTGATATTCTTTAACACACGAAAAATTCTCATATCCTCAAATAAAATACCATTTTTCATGCATCCTACTCGATCTATGCATCTCCCTATGCCATGAATTTCGTAAATTGTGGTCGTATATCCAATCCACTCCACTCCTATATCCAATATCTAAGTTCGTTGGCCCTAGGTGAGGAGAATTGAGGATGTTAGACTGTGATTCATCAGCACATAATTCAAGACAAATTGTTGAAGTACTGTCCCTCATTTTCCAGCTCCTTACCTAGGTCATAGTATGCTTCTTTTAGGTTGTTTTTCGATTTGAAGTATAGTAATGAGCTCAAGTTGACTTTCTATCATTGGTGTTGACCAATATTGCCGGCCGTATGACCAAGCATCCTTCCCTCGTCCCCCGCCCTAGTTCTTATGTTTGATGCATATGGATGCTTAGGTATCTTCCTATGACATTTATATGACCTGAGCTATTTTTTTAGCCGAAGATTTAATTCATCACTACTTCCATACTACCTGTTTATGTGCATGAATAAATCTCAAAGTTCCTTGTATGAGACCTCCATGATGAGGTCAAGTATGGCGGTTTCTCTACAATACCAAAGAATCAACTCTCTTCCCTAACATCGGTGTCTATATCGCGAATGTTGACACTCTTTTACTACGCGCCCTGACATACTCACTCTCATCGCATATACAACAATTTAACAGTAGTGCGTATGCCTACAAACCTTTTCACATAAAAGTTTATCGTATGTAAAAAACTACTCCTTCATCAGAAAAATCATAGGAACATACTTCTAAATCTCAATCTCATCACAACTTTCTACGACCCACTGGGAAGTACCCCCTCTTCGGTAAAACGGCTCCATAACACATACTAAAATAGAACCTACTTATTTATACTACCAAACTCCTATTTCAATTAAAGCTACTAAAAACCGGACATCTACCATTCCATCGCCCTCAGTCATTGCAGGTGACACTAGTACAAACTTTACCTTGCGAACGACCCGCTCACTACATCCATGTCATTTCTGCTCTCCCCCACCAACTAATCGCTCCTCCACCACCTACCACACCACAAACTCTCTAGAGATCAGATAACAAGAATGGAATTAGTAACCCAACCGTACTCACTACCAGTATAGCATTATGAACATCAACAAGTCCATGAAACTGCACATTTATCTACCTCTCCACATATGTTCTTCTATAATTTACCCAAAAAATCATATCACTCAATCACCTAAGCATCACGCTCTATCACACATGAGAAACATCATCAACATTTGAATATTTAAGCAAATTCGAAAGCATGACCGTTACGGCAACATTTAAAATAACCTTAAACGCCCTTACAGAATTCTTTTCACTGTTCCAGTGCAGTATTTTTCTTTCTTCTTTTTAACACTTTCTCGCAGTACATTATCCTACTAAACTATCCTACAGATCACATACATAACATACCTGGCATACCACAGACCTCAATGACTACTCCCCCTCTCATAAGACCAACCCATAAACACATACAAGACACCACGAACATATCATAACATCGAACCGACCTTCCTCCCCTTCCCCCCCCCTGTCACCCACCAAGGTAATTCTCAAGTTCCTAGCAGTCGCACGTTGTCGCAAGACCGCCACCTCCATACCAAATCACATACACAATACTTCACGCATATCCCTTACTAGGCACCCCCCATGACTAGGAATCCTCTGTCTTCCTTTCTACATTACCCTTACTACACCAAGGCCTATACACCAAGAACTTACAGTACATCAAAGACCAAGCTACCCCTCCCTCCATGGATTGACCTTCTAAAGACTAACATAAAAAAAATAATCCCTGAGAATTCACTATCTGTTACTACTCATTCCTTTACATATCCCTCCAACATCCCTCTCTCCCAAATTACTTAATCCTTAAGGACTATCCTATGGAAGATACCGACCACCGTGACCCAATCTTATGACCTGTTCAACATCCCGCCCAATACGACAACCATACCCGACTACCGATAAAGTAAGTACTTCTAGTTACATATTTTTTCTTACTTTAAGTGTAGTAATCGCTTAGTTCATCAAGAGACATAATACTATTAAACGACACTTCACGTACCTGGCTCTCATGCATTACAGACACCCCATGGAACTTCTATTTTCCAAGACACCTCAAAGACTATGGTAAACGAATCCCCTAGACCCTCCTGACATCCATACCACAACTCATTTACTTTACATTAGACACTTCCCTACATCGCTTTAGGCTGCACTCCCATTTCCCCCTCCCTGATGCTGAAATTAGGGAAACACAACAATGATCATCGCCACCAGGACTATCTTACAAAAACATGGACATCATTATACGCTCCTAACCCAGCATCCTACTCGACGCCCGAGCTGTTTCCTACTCTGCCTAACTGGTAGACACTTTGCACAACACATCCACCAAGTCGTCATTTCATCCCCGGCTCTCACCAGCGACACATGACAGCGCGCCTTGCTTGTAATCTAGTTCTCATTCTTTGCCCCCATTTTCTGAGAACTTCTTTACATTTTGTACTCATAGTCAGTCCCGACTTCGTATGTCCTCTTTCTCCCTGGTACTCAAGAGCTACACTCCTAAAATCTCATGGTTCCCAGCATAAAGGCCCTGGGTCCATCATCAAGTTCATAACACCACAATCGATCCCCATGCCCTTATAACAACGCAAAGGTTTATTAGGGATTTAATCTCACACAAAGAGACCCTAGGGACGATCACCTGAATTCTTATAGGTTTTGCTATGACCCCTGCCACCCTCATAACCAATCCCAACTCTAAGCTCGTGTCCACCATACTTTTTAATTTTGACAGGACTCACAATTGAATAGTTGACCTTCAACAATCATCAACCTTCCACCAATTGCCCACATGTTTCACACCACAGGGACCACCTTTTTTAATATCCATTTAGCTCAATATATCTTAATACATTCTTACCATCCTAAGAGACATTTAGCCACCCTCCTTAGTACAGACACACTAAATATCCTCACCCATTCATCCCCCAACACATCCACGGTAAGCACGACCCATTCCAACCAATGGCCACAGGACAAACAATTTTATACAATTTCACTATACAACCCAACATATTAACTTGTCCATTCTAGTACATATAGACACAAACCATATCCGCCAAAGCACCTGAGGACATCATAGCATCTCAATATAACCATTTCTAACTACCCTCTAGTATAACATAGGCATTTTACATAACGCATAATCACCCCACGAAACCCAACTACACCAGAGTTCACTATTTTTGTATAGTCCTAATGATATACACCTCAAATACACCATCATTTATTATCGAAAAGTAACTTATCAATCGCAAATGCTTTTTATCACGGCTGAGAAAGACTTTCTCATACGTCACATACCATCATCCACAATAGTTCAAGTAGTCTTGCAGACTACCCCACAGGCATCAATCATTCATAACTCACTTCAAACATATACCCCGCCAAGCTCACCACATTTCCAACACTTATAATGACAAGTTATAGTAATAGCACCTAAACATTGCCTCCCATAATACTAATCAGATATAGTTAAGTGTAATTTTTCAATCAAAATAAGGTGAAATAGGGCAGGTACCCACTACTTCATTAAGCACTCTATTTGATGCTAAATAACCCCATTCAAAACCCATTAGGCCTTACATGGATTTT